>VDFB02011266.1:0-18075 GCA_007258455.2 Sequoia sempervirens
AAGGACGTTCAAGATAGTTCATATAAACTTTGAGTTGTATTGGTTACTTGAAATTGTGTGATGTAAGTGTTTCTTGGTGAAGATTATCAAGAATTTGAGTTTGGAGTTATTCACTTTGTGTGTGGATCTATTGGTGAAGTGGGTTGATAGAATTTTTTGATACAACGTGCATCATTTATTACTACAAAATTATCATGTAGAGGGCAAGAAGACTCTGTGCTTTTGTGTGTCTTTCAATTACTATTAATCTAGTTGTATTGATAATCTTTGATTACTCTTACATTAAATCAAGAATATTGGTGATTATGGCTTAGGTAGATATTTAGAGGTGGAAAGCATTGCATAATATTATCGTGGAACATAGTAAATGTATTTTTTGAAACAAGAGAAAATGGCGAATGTAACACACCCCACATGGTTAAAGCTAGTGTAAATACTTTTAGTTTAGCATAGTTTACTTGTGTTACAATAAGCAGTAAGAAGGGAACCTACCCTTTCAAAGAGGAGAGAATGTTCTCATCATAGTTGTGGCTGAAATCCATATTTTGTAATCTGTAAAGGGATTACAAAATATTCACCCAACAATATGATAAATATTTTCCTCCTTGTCTCTGTAATCATTGCCCTTGGTGATAGACATAATTTTTTAAAAATTTGAAGTGTATGATGAAGCCTTTGAATGGAATAATTCATACTTAAGAGTATTAGATGCAAGAAATTTCATCTTAAGAGTCTTTAGGTGAGTCAATGTTTCTAGAAAAGAAGGAAAACTACTCAAATGAATATTATCATTAGTAGTAGTTAACAACCCCTTAAGAAAGACAACTTGTAGCTCATCATCATCAAATCGATGTTTTAATTTTCCACATCAATGATTGAAATTAAATATCACAATAATTGACATGCTCATTTCTTGTTTGGGTACACATATTCTAATCTTTCATGGTTATATTTTTTTGAATAAAGAGGGTAAATTTTTTATTGCATCCAAAAAATCACTTATACAAAGCAATCAGGGTCCGAAACAGGCACCCAAAGAAATAACCAAGAGTCCCAAAACCAACAAACAATTGCTAAATGGGAAAATATGCAACAAAACCAACCAACTAAAAAGCATCATCCTATCATGTCCTCCATAATCACCCTCTCTAAACCTTGGGAATAATCTTGGGATAACTGCTCCCAGCCTTCAACCCACCAAATCCTAGAATTTTTAGAAGCCCATTTGGCCAAACAATCATCAACCCTATTCCACTCTTGCAAAATGTGAGTAAAGTAAATGAACTCGAACAAGGAACTCAATCTTAGAATATGCTTGAAAACATAGGCAAGATGCTAGTTAACCCCATCCAACTTCTGCTCGTTCAACAAATTAACTATGATTTGAGAATTCGATTCACATATGATCTTGCACTAACCAAGGGCACATAATTTCTCAATAGCACAAAGAATATCCAAACCTTCCATGAGATTATTGGTTCATTTCCCCTTATAATTGGAGGAGAAGAAGATGGCCTTACCAGAGCTATCTCTTCCAATTCCACTAATCCCAACAAGACTAGGATTACCCCTTGAAGATCCATCAGTATTGATCTTTAAAACATTCTCCAAAGGAGGGGACCAACCACCATCTCTTTGAGTTTTCTTTTTAGCTTGGTGACCCCTCCTAACATATGAAGAATCAGGTGCCAGACCATGCAAACCTGAACTATTCACTATCTCTTCATCTCTCTTCTCCAAGGGAAAAGTTACTTCACATTTAGCTTCCACAATCTCTTGAATCATGCCTACAACTCTCTTCCAAACCTGTTGAACCATCAACTTACTTCCCTCTCAAGCCAAATATGTCAAAGGATAAAAGCAGGGCCAACATTCCACACTATCTGGAGGAAACAATCCTATGTCAGAGGCCTCCCTAGACTTCTCTAGAATTCGATCAGAGAAGAATCATGAACCCAATCTTATCTCCAAAAATGTAAAAAACCAAGCTTTCATGTTTATCTTCAATCCCATGTTAGTATGAAAATAATCTCAATTCACTACCTGGATCATCAAACAAACCTATAGAACCAAGATTTAGAGAATAAAACCATTGAATAGTGTGATATAAGAGGGATTCGCTACACACGGGTCTCTCCTTTCCCGAGAGATCACCAGGGAACGAACTGCCCTTATACACCTCAAGACAACAAAATGATAAAGCACCACATATATAGTTATATTTCCAAAGAAAGAGTTAGAGATCCTGAGAGAGGCGAATCAGGAGTATCTTATCCCAAAAGAGAGAGCTCTTAGTCAAAAGACGTAAGCGTGGAACTAGGACGCCAACATGGTGCATTTTCGTCTACAAGTCGTGCTAGCGTCCCGAGCGACAGAGAGCTCAAGAACTCAATAGAAAGAAAGTGATTCCACTCTCAAACTTAGGAATGATAAAAATAGAATTGTTAAATTAATAAAAAATCCAAATGTTGAAGGAAATACCACAATTCTTGGAGAGAGCTTACCCCTTTCTCGAATGCACGACTCTTCACTCCAAGTTCCTTTTTCATAACCTACACACAAGAGATCAAGGAGAATGTTTGTTGGGTGGCTGTATAGGGGCCTGCCTCAGTCAGACCCCACTTTGGTGTTCCAACCTCCACAGACAACCAAGTTGGAAAGGAAAGCAAAGTGTGTGGTGAAAGCAATACTCGCTCGAGGAGTAGAACCCTCACCACGATAAGCATTTAGTGAAAGAAAGATCCGCTCAAGGAGTAGAACTTGCACCACAATAAAGTAAACAAATGTTTGTGGAAAGAAAGTGAGGAAAAGAGAGAGAGATAACGTTACCCACAGGAAAAAGCCCTCTTCGGAGCACGCGGACGCACCGCTGAGTGCTTGCTTGAGAGCTACTACTACTGCTGGAGGGAAATCAGTCTGGCATGGATTCACCTATGAATGCACTGCTATCAAAGAAGAAGCCTCAAAGTTGTGGCTAAAGAAAAACAATAACTTGAGTGATGTCTTCCAATCTTCCAACCTCCAAATGAGAGGCAAAAAGAGGTTCTTAAGCTTGCAAGGGCGGAAAAGAGCTGTTACTTTCAGAATGTAACCGTTGCGATACATTCCATAGGGGTTAGTCCTCTAGATTCCAAGTTTTAGATTCGAGAAACGGACGTGACGCTAGCGCGCTGCATGCACGTCTGTGCATCGCACAGTCATCCAACGCCTATATTCTTGGAAAATGCTTTTGTCAGGCTTCTGCTGCTCGGCCACTTGTCCTCCTAAAGTCAGAATCGTGACATTCTGACTAAGGGGGTTTTTCCATTAATTTTTTGGAGTGTCATTAATGCTAGGAAGGAATGTGGAAATATGGAATTGCCTCTAGGTGCAATTCTACAATATTACAAATAGTACAACCATTTTAGGTTCTTATAAACAATAGGGCTAAGATATTATCCTCATATGAAAATTCTAAACATACAACAATTAAAACATGTAAATGTACATGTCTCCTTTTTCAATTATATGGTTCAAAGCTAGGTGTAACAAAACCAAGAGTCAATAGATATGTGATAACGTAAAATAATTGGTGTATATCATGGAGAATTATATGTGATAGAATATTTTTATTAAGCATAATATACACCTTTTTAAATATTGATAAAGTCTTGTAATAGTGTATCAAGGGTAAAGGTAGGGATGATAGTGGTATCAAGAGTGTGGGAAACACTTAAGGAAGTATAGTTATTAGGAAAAATGGTGTCTCAACCTTGCAATTATAATATATTAACATTTGAGTGTGGGGAGATGCTGGTGTGGTACACCCTTGTGGGGTTTGGGGGCCCATTCCCTCGATAGGGGGTCCAAGGTCCATGCATCTTGATGGGGATTCAGGGGCAATGCCCTTGAAAGCCATATATCATGTATATTTAATTATTATAAATTTAGATTTTTGATCATTAGGTCTCGTATCTGATGGTAGATATTTTGTTCGCTTGTCTTGCCTTGGAAGATAACCTTATTTTATAATGGAATTTTATTATGGTTGTGCATTGTGATGTATTATAAGAGTCTGATAGCTATTATGTTGCCTCTAGATCTCTCGTTGGTTATACTCCTGTGAGAAGCTTGCTCTACAAGTATATTTTAATCTTTGAGATTTATAAATAATATGTTGGATGAATATTAGAGTGTGGGGTTTTTCTCCCAAAAGGGTTTTCCCCATGTAAATCACTATGTTGTGGTATACATGATATTTATGCTTATTTTTGTTTAATTTTTGTAAAAGTCTAAAAAGTTTTGCATTACCCTCCTCTTAATATTAGTGTAGAGAATTGTTCTGCTAACTTAACTTCCTTACAACTAGTGTCAAATCCTGATCACCTTTGGTTTTAGTTATGGATTGTTGGTTTTATTTTTAAAATAATCTAAATTTGAGTGGGAGATTGTGCAAAAGATGCTTTGTGATCTTGTTGTAGGAATTTCTAGATGACAAGTTCATTAGGGAGAATGTAGGTGTAGATTTTTTTGGAAATAATTTTGAGATGTGGAAAGATGAAGAAGGATGATTTATTGGTAGATTCATAATTGTGGGATTTTGTTAATGATTCTTTAAGGCCCAAAAATCCTACTTTGGATACTCAATATGATGTTATGGACTGTAAATCTAAGGGTCTAATCAGATTGTGCTTGGTAGAATTTTTTTTAATCAATGTCCATGAAGATACCTCTGCACATAAACTATGGAAGAAACTTGGTAAGATGTATCAAGTGAAATATTTAGTGAATAAAATTTTCTCAAGGAAAAAATTATATTCCTTCAAAATGGAAGAGGGTGGATGAACTACAAACCACTTGGAAGCATTCAATATAATGGTAGATCAATTGGAATTAGTTGGTGTTAAAACATGGATGAGAAGGAGAAATGACATATCTTGCTTTGTTCTTTGCTTGATTCATGGGATTCACTTGTTATGGTTAATTGGAGTACTTATTTTATCTTGAAGATTGAAGATGTGGCGAGTTCTTTTCTTTCTAAAGAGATGATGAAGAAGGTATCCATTAGTGCCAAGGAGACCCTAAATTTTCATGGAAGACCTCTTGAAAAAGGAAAGAAGAATGAGAAGCATGATAAATCCAAGTCCAAGGGGAGATCCAAATCTCCTGGAAACTCCAAAGCTATTTGGTGAAACTATGGTAAGCATAGACACTTCCATAAGGAGCAAATGGTTGCAAAAGGTTACTCTCAGGTTGAGGTGTTGATTATGGTGATATTTATCTCCTATTGTAAAAATAATATCCATTAGATTTTTACTATGTTGCTACTCATGATCTAGAAGTTGAGCAAATGGATGTGAAAACAACTTTTCTTCATGGAGATTTGGGGGAGGATATTTATATAACACAACTAGAGCATTACATGGTGAAAGGTAGAATTAATTTGGTTTATAAATTGAAGAAATATTTGTGTGGCCTCAAAAAAATTCATAGAATTTGGCACTAAAAAATTGATACATATATGTGTTAAGTTTGGGATTTGAGCATTCTAAATTAGATCACTCTGTTTATTATAAATCTAATGGAGATTGTTTCCTATTTATTACATTATATATTGTTGATATATTGTTTAGTGGTAAAGGGAAATGTATTATTTCAGATGTGAAGTCTCAAGTTACATTTAAATTTGAAATACAATGAATAGAAAGCTATGAATTGGCTAGAGTAAGTATGCCAATTTAGTTACAAAGGTTTAACATGTAGGATTGTAGACCATTGTGTGTTCCTTTTATAGTTGGAAAGAAGTTATTTGCTTCAGATTATCTAACATACCCATTGAAGATAGAAGACATGATCAAAGTTCCTTACCAAAGTGCAATTGGAAGTTTGATGTATGTTATGGTCTACACTAGGCTAGACATTTCCCAAACAACGGGAGTTTTGTCTAGATATATGTCTAATCCTGGTGGAACTCATTGGGATGCAGTTAAAGGAGTATTCAAATATTTGTAGATACCTTAGAGTATTACTTGTGTTATCATAGTAATATGGTGGGAGATTAACATCCCCTTAATATTCGTGGTTATGAGGATTCAGACTGGATAGGTGATTTTGATAGAAAAAAGATTGAATAATGCTTTTATGTTTATTTTATTTGGTGGTACAATTAGTTGAATAATGATAGGATGTGGTTTCTTTGTCCACTTCTAAATTTGAGTATATGGAAGCTACTCATGCTTGTAAAGAATCCATTTAGTTTAATAGGCTATGTTCAAATGTTAGAATAAAACAAGGTGTAGTGATAGTTTATTGTGATAGTTAGAGTGTGATTTAGCTAGCTAAGAACCCAATATTTCATGCTAGGACCAAGCACATTGATGTATAATAGTATTTTGTTAGATATATGGTCAAGGATGGGAGGTTGAAGCTAGTAAAGGTGGAAACTTTGATGAATGTTGTAGTTTATTTAACTAAGGTTGTGAGCATAGAGAAGTTCAAAAGGTGTTAAGATTCTATGGGACTCTCAACCTCTAGCAATTAAATCATAGTACTAATCCTCATGTTACTCTTGCAAGGTGTTCAACAAGTTGGAGAATGTTAGGAAAAATGGTATCTCAACCTTGCGATTATAACATGTCAATAATTTGAGCATGAGGGTGTAGGGGGTACCCCCTTATCGAATCTAGGGGTTGTGGGGGTTTGGGGGTAGTATGTATATTTTATTATTTTAAATATGGACCACTCATCATTAGGTCTCAAATCTACTGATAAATATTTTATTGTCTTGTTTTACCTTAGAAGGCAACCCTATTTTATGAGGGCATTATATTATGACTATGCATTGTGATGTATTCTCATAGTCTAATAACTATTGTGTTGCCTCTAAATCTCTAGTTGGTGATACTCTTGTGAGAAGCTTGCTCTACAAGTGTAATGTAATCTTTGAGATTTTTGAATAATAAACTGGATGGATTTTGGAGTGCAGGATTTTTTTCCTTAAAGGGTTTTCCCTATATAAATCATAGTGTTGTGGTATGCATGCTATTTATGTTTATTTCTCTTTAATTTTTGTAAATTTTGTAATGATATGATTTTTTTTGCATTACCCTCCTCTCAAGATTAGTGTTAGAAGTTGTTATGTTACCTTGAATTCCTTACAAAAATGAGAATGTGGGAGATAAGGTAATGCCACCATGAAAGGATAAATGAAATTATAAATTAGAGTGGACATAGGGTGAGAGGAAGGAATGGTGTGAGAACCATAGGCATGAGGAATATCATTAGTGGGGATATGTGTGGAAGGATGAGATACAAGTGGAACACTAATGGTGGGGGGAATGTTATATCCCATTGTGTTACTACTTATTTACTTTTACCTAGTTGGGTGAAAATGCTTTAGATGAGTGTATTTATGTTTTATGTGTTTTGGAAATATGAAGAGTAAATGTTGATTTAATTTGAAGTGATGAAATGTCTTGATTATGAAAATATATGATGCAAGTGAATATGTTGTTTTCAACTAACTACTATTACAAAGTGTAAAGTTGGTTGTAGAAAGAGTATCAAGCCTCCTGAAGAGAGGGGAAGTATCAATCAAGGAGAAGAACTTGGTCTGGTCACCTTTGATAAAAGACCTAAACTAATCTTTCACACACACACACACTTCTAGTTTGGTCAAGTTGGGATAATAGTTGGGAAAAAGTAAGTTATCTTTAGTCTTGATTGCGTATATATTTGTGAATCTTCTTGCTTAGGAATCTAAGTATTGAGTCTCTTTGAGATGTGTGGGTTCTTCCTTATGTGTTTATATCCAATCGATGGAATATATATACATAAAATGTATATATATGTATATATGTGTGTGTGTCAACGGAAAACTCATACACATGAGTAAATACGTGCATAAGTATTCATAGATAGACATATCTACACATGCTCATGTACAGATTACCCATATGTATGGGAATATCATTCGAACAGGGATATATATATATGTTGATTGATATGACTATGAATATATGTGTTTAAATATAAGATGTGATATATATGTATATATATAGTACATAAGAATATACATATATACACACACATACATTAATATGTGATTGTGTATTCGTATATTGAATAATGTATTATATAAACTTGAGGATTGCTATATATATACATACATATAATCATTATATATGATAATGATAGTGCTGAATTTTTTAACCAACACATAACATATAAAACATAGCTTGCACTAAGTTATGTGTGCAACATATTAATAAAGGGAATAGCACTATGTGAACAACGCATATATATTAGTAAGTGATGCTTTAAATATTTAAAGTATTGTATTATGTAATATGGACAACGCCATATAAAAGTGCTTAGTATCCAATGCTTTCCAATGTGTAAATATAACTGCCAAGACTTTGTCAACACCAAAACAACAGTAAATGCTCATGCATAGGAAAGTATCGACCAAGTCAAATAGCCAACAATGATCCATGAAATATGATGCGAAGGACATAATGTGGTGCCAACTGAGAATGGTATGGATCAATTAGAAGTATGTCTTTCAATATGAATTTCTAGAATGTGAAGCATTTTGAAATATGTAGAAATGGTCAAGCACTCAGCTATGCTAAGTCGACCTTTAGGAGGGAATTACCTTATATTTTTTTATCATCATTCTTGTTGTCTATTTAGTCTCGACTCATTCACCTTGGTTGCATATGTGTTTGTTGTGCAACGAATTTAGTTGCCACCTTTTCTTTTAATTGCTGAGTTGAATCCCTTGAGCTGAGAAGTGTCATTCTTGATGCCCTTTTTCTAGCCTTTAGTTTCTAATCTTTGTGTATAAATAGAGGTGCTCTCAACCTCAAAAGGCATGCATATTTTTTGCATTCATGTTGTGATTTTTGAGTTGTTATAGTCTAATTTTTTGAGTTGAGTGAGATTTGAGAGAACTGGGAGAGGATTTTGAGAGGGAGTCTTTGGTAATGTGGGAGAAATTTATTTGGGAGTTGCATACTGAATTAAGAGAAGACTGAGATAGGAATCCAATATGATCAATTGGAGCATTGAATAAACATGCAAGCTGATTTCTACTCTCTTATACTTGTTATGTTTGGAATGATTGTGTGTTATTGATTGTTTTGATTAAAGGATCATATCATCTATTTATATGGAAAGATTATTTTTATTCTAAAGTGAAAGGGAAAGATTGCTTCTTGTACTTAGTAGAAGGATCTATATTGCTTGAAGTGTTTGTACATATTTCATAATAAGGAATGGGTGGATATAGAGGGAATAAATACTATATTGGGGGTATAGCTTTCATAGCTGATGTTTAAATCAGTCAAGTGAGTTACTATGATTTACTTAGTAGACATGTTAGTTAAACATAGAGGTAATAGGTTATTCTTGGGGTTAGGATAATCTAGTGAAGGGGATAGCCTATGCATAGATTATGAATGGTCAATACAAATCAAGCTAGGAAGGTGGGTGAAGTATATTATGTCCACTTGAAGAACTGGGTGATGAATACTTTGTCCAAAGTAGTGTAAGTTGCCATTGTTTACACTTTCAGTTCATTGTGATCTAGGTTTACATACTAGGTAGAGGAATGTCATATATGTAGGTTGTAACCACTGTGTGATAGATCTAGATATGTAGGACACAACACCAAGCTCAGGAAAGGTCAATAATTATTATGAGGTTACCAAACCAATCACTTCGTCGAAGGGTAGGGCCATCTATCAGTTTGATAGTTGTGCGGGGGACTACAATAAGTCCAAGGTTGGCAAAAAAGTGCTTGAGTGATGCTTCTCCTCATCAGTAGGCGACCAAGATTTGATAACATGAATCAAGGTAAACTAATAACTTAGGGACAAGTGGAAAAGTGAACCGACTTAAAAGAAATATATGAGTATATGTAGCAATACCTTAGACTAATCCTATAGCTACATGTGGTTTGAATGAGGTTGCTAGGTCAATACTTAAATCTTTTACATTTATTATTCTTAAACTTATCCATTTCTTATATTAAATGAATTATTATGAGTTGGAGGGCACTTGGACCATTCGTACATCTATTTCCAGTAAGCTTTGCAAATCCTTGCTTATGTATCTTGTATCCATATCTATGGGATGATTGTCAAAGAGAAATGATATCATGTAATATGTAATCATTACTTTGGAAAGTAGTAATACTTTGATATAATACAATGGAAAAGTTTGGAAAGATATTTATTTCAAAAGTGCATGCTATCTTTATAGTTTTGAAAAGAAAATTTTTGTTGCTCATAATGGTTAGATGCTTAAACTTTTTACTCAAGGTTAAAACTTAGGAAAGTTACTATGTAGAATAATGGGCATGTTACACATGGTATCAAAGATACTAGGTTCGGCTCTTAGAACCTATGTGATTGCTATGTTTTCCCTTCCAACATTATGAGTCTAATGTTTGGAAAATTATTGTGCTGGGATGGTGCATCTAAGGTTAACTACAAGAAAGTCAATGATCATAAATGAGCACTACCTATGGGCCAAGAACGAAAAAGAAGCCCCTGTTCGTACCATTGAGGGAACCAACTATGACAATGCCATCTGGCTAAGTGATAATGAGACATTCAGTCACACTTTATCACAAATTAGTCAAGAGAAAAGAAGGATGAGAGATGAAGCCAATTTCAACGACTTACCATCTGTCTCTCCAACTAGGTCAACCTCATTATCACTTTCTAGGGATATGCCCTTGGAAAGTAGTGTCAATCCAACATTGATATTTAGGAACCCTCGAATAATACCTTTGGCTGAAGTAATTGTTATAACCTCTAGTAGTGAATCAGAGGGATATGTTCTTGAAACTGAGTATTAGATGATAAGTCTAAAGGTTACTATCCTTTTTGGATAGAGAAGAGAAAATGAGAGATGAGCAAAAATTTGAGGGGTACATCCCTCGTAGTTATATATCTGAGAGTGAATCTGATGGATACTCTCCTCTTGACTATTTGAATAGCCATCCAATGTAAAATAAAGGATATTGAAATCCTTGTGGATAAATGAAAGAATATGTTTTTTTTTATCAAAATTTGTGTATGAGAACCTCAATAAAATTTATTTGTGAATTTTTGATCTTTTGAAATGTTTCCTATGCATTTAGTAAACCATGATAGGATCTAATTAAAGATGAACCTCCAAGTATAACTATACTTAAGACAATGGTTGGGACAAGAACTAATCCTGGAGGGTGCCAAGAGGTTGGACAAGGTCTGGATAATGTCGAAGCCAAGTTGGATTGACTTCTGGAAATCATGAATGAAACTAATGCAAGGATAGGAAACCTTGAGCAAGAAGTGAGGGGAAAAGAAAGAGTGGAAGAAGTCCCACACAGCGAAGAAGATGAAGAATTTCCCAAAAATGAGGAAGAAGGGGAAGATTCTAGAAACCACACTAAATCTAGAGATCAAGAAATTGTTAGAACTCAATCATATTCTAATGGAACCAAGATAAAGTGTATGGCAATTGAATTATCTAGGGATACGAGAAAGACTACTCCTAAATTTGAGGGAAGCACCAACAGAGAAGAAGCTAAGGCATGGTTAATTTAAATGGAGAAGTATTTTGAAATAAGAAACTATTCAGAAGTCACTAAAGTTGTGTGGGGAGCATTCCAGTTAGCTGGAGAAGCTTCTAATTGGTGGATGAACAAGAAGATGGAACATGGAATTAGTTCCTCAAAGCTGACTTAGAATTAATTTGTTGAGTTTTTTGAAAGAGGTGGTTACCCCAACTCTTTTTCGATAAAAAAACTCATTAATTTCCAAAATGTGAGACAAGGAGATATGTTAGTAAATGAATACTGTGAGAAGTTCACTCGTCACTTGAGGTATGTTCCAATGTACCAAAAAGATGAGTGATTTCGAATCATAAAATTCATTGTGGGCCTAAATAGCCAAATAGGTGGAGAGGTAGATATACATGGTCTGACCACTATGGACCTAGTTTATGAGAAGGCAATCAAGCAAGAGCAGAAGCTCAAAGCCATCTCAGTCTGCTGGGAGAAGAAAAATTAGAAGAAGAATGGAGGATCTCAATTTAAAAAAGTTGCTAAGAAGTTTAATGAGGGACATAAATTTTAAAGGAAAAGGGACAAAGGATCCCACAATAATTGGAATGAGTTGAGGAAGGATCATCAAGGAAACAACTACACTGGTAATTATAGCAAAGCTGGAGGAAATGGTGTTAATTCTAATAGGCTAGAAAAAAGAAGAGGTCCAATAAAAGGATGCTATACATGTGGAGGGGATCATATTGCAACTCAACGTCCTAACAAACCATCAAGTTTGCAACCACATGGTAATTCACTTCCTCCTCAATGGGCTACATTTCAGCAATGGATCCATGCAATAGTGGACAATCAAAAAGCTGAATATTAGATCACCCTGGTGGAAACTCCAGGTACTTTGTTTCGTTTATCTATTTCCATACTTATAGATACTGGAACCACATAAAATTTTGTTTCACCTAGATTAGAAAATTAGATTTCTAGGAAAGTTGGTTTTATGGAAAAATCTTGGGTCAATAGAATATGCAAACCAAGCAAGAGCAACGGTGAACCAATGTTTATTTGAGGCAAGGGTTGAACTTCTAAGTTTCTCAACGGAAGTAAACTTGTACATAGCACCCTTAGGTTCATATGACGTTATCTTAGGTATGAATTGGCTATGGAAGAGAGCTAAAGTGGATTTCTATGCTAAAACCATATAATGTATAGATGATCTAGGTAATCTAGTGTCTTTTCAAGGAACACCTTGCGAAGTGAAACTACAACAGATTTTGGCTATGCAAATGCATAGGGTGAAAAAGAAAGGTTTCCAACTCTTTGCAGTTAAAATGGATAAACTAGAAGAACACAAGGAAGTCACGATAATGCCATGTATGGTGATACACAAGTTTCTCAAGAAGTTGAAGAAGGAGAAGTGGTGGAGTTTGGAGAAACGAATATGGAGAAGTATCCAATCTTATGAAAATTTGTGGATGTCTTTCCAGATGAACTACTTGGTCTGCCTCCCAAGAGGATATTTGATTTCACTATTGATCTAGTATGAGGGCCATAACCTGTATCTAAAGTACCCTATAGGATGACTACAATGGAATTATTGGAACTTAAGGCACAGTTGGAAGAGTTGTTGTCCAAAGGATTGATAAGACCCAGTGTTTCACCTTGGGGAGCACTAACAATCTTCATGAAGAAGAAGGATGGTACCCTACGCTTGTGTATAGATTATCAGATGCTTAACAAATCTAGGATAAAGAATAAGAATCCATTGCCACAAATTGATGATATTTTTTATTAGATGCAAGGAGCGACAATGTTTTCAAAGATTGATCTACGATTCAGTTATCACCAACTAAGGATCAAAGACGAGGATAGTTTCAAAACTGCTTTCAAGACTAGATACGATCATTACGAGTTCATAGTCCTACTCTTTGGACTTACAAATGCACCAACAACATTCATGAACCTGATGAACAATGTATTTAAAGATTGCTTGGATAGGTTTGTATTAGTATTTCTTGATGATATCTTAATCTATTCCAAGAATGAAGAGGAGCATTGTAAACATTTAGAGATAGTTCTCCAATGGTTAAGAGAGGACAAGATATATGGAAAACTTTCTAAGTGTAAACTATTTCAGAAGAAAGTGTAGTACCTAGGTCACATAATTTCAAAAAAAGGGATTGCAATAGATCCAACTAAAATAAAGGAAGTGCTTGAGTGGCCAGTGCCCAAAGTGTACTAGAGGTTAGAAGTTTTATGGGTTTGGTTGGTTACTATAGGAAGTTTGAGTGGTCAAAAAAATGTCAAGCAACATTTGACCTACTCAAGGAGAAGTTGACTACCACACCCATATTGAAGGTACTTGTTCTAGAAGGCAACTTTATTGTCATAATAGATGCATTAGGAGAAGGATTAGGAGGAGTTTTGATGCAAGAAGGGAAAGTCATAGCTTATGAGTAAAAATTCTTTAGATGAGTATATTTATGGTTTATGTGTTTTGAAAATATGAAGAGTAAATGTTGATTTAATCTGAAGTGATGGAATGTCTTGATTATGAAAATATATGATGCAAGTGAATATGTTGTTTTCAACTAACTACTATTGCAAAGTGTAAAGTTGGTTGTAGGAAAAGTATCAAGCCTCTTGAAGAGAGGGGAAGTATCACTCAGGGAGAAGAACTTGGTCTGGTAACCTGTGATAAAAGACCTAAACTAAGCTTTCACATACACACACTTCTAGTTTGGTCAAGTTGGGATAATAGTTGGGAAAAGTGAGTTATCTTTATTCTTGCTTGCATATATATTTGTGAATGTTCTTGCTTAGGAGTCTAAGTATTGAGTCTCTTTGAGATGTGTGAGTTCTTCTTTACATGTTTATATCCAATCGATGGAATATATATACATATATATGTATATATGTATGTGTCAACGAAAAACTCATACACATGAGTAAATACATGCATAAGTATACGTATATAGACATATCTATGCATGCTCATGTACGGATTACCCATATGCATGGGAATATCATTCAGACTAGGAGACATATATATATACATACCATGTATATATGTCAATCGATATGATTGTGAATATATGCATTTAAATATAAGGTGTGATATATATGTATATATAATATATATAAGAATATGCATATATATATATATATATATATTAACTTACGAGTATGTATTGACGAAAAAGATATGTCCATACTAGTATGTTAATATATATACATATGTATACACACACACACATACATTAATATGTGAACGTGTATTCATATATTGAATAATGTATTATATAAACTTGAGGATTGATATATATATATATATATATATATAATCATTATATATGTGATAATAATAACACTTAATTATTTAACTAGCACATAGCATATTAAACATAGCTTGCGCTAAGTAATGCACGTAACATATTAATAAAGGTAATAGCGCTATGTGAACAATGCATATATATTAGTAAGTGATGCTTTTAACATTTAAAGTATTGAATTATGTAATATGGACATTGCCATATAAAAGCGCTTAGTATCCAATGCTTTCCAACGTGTAAATATAGCTGCTAAGACTTTGTCAACAACAAAACAACAATAAATGCTCATGCATAGAAAGTATCAACCAAGTCAAATAGCCAACAAGGACCCATGAAATATGGCACGAATGACATAATATGGCGCCAACTGTGAATGGTATAGATCGATTAAAAGTCTCTTTCAATATGAATTTCCAAAATGTGAAGCATTTTGAAATATGTAGAAATGGTCAAGCACTTAGTTGTTCCAAGTAAGTCAAACTTTAGGAGGAAATTACCTTGCATTTCTGATCATCTATTTTAGTATCGACTCATTCACCTTCTCTATGTATGTGTTTGTTGTGCAACGAATTTAGTTGCCACATTTTATTTTAATTGTCGAGTCGAATCCCTTGAGATGAGAAGTGTCATTCTTGATGCCTTGCTTCTAGCCTTTAGTTACTGATCTTTGTGTATAAATAGAGGTTCTCTCAACCTCAAAAGGGACACATTTTTTTGCATTCATGCTGTGATTTCTGAGTTGTTATAATCTAATTTTCTAAGTTGAGTGAGATTTGAGAGAGGATTTTGAGAGGGAGTCTTTGGTAATGTGGGAGAAAGTTATTTGGGAGTTACATACTGAATTAAGAGAAGGCTGAGATAGGAATCTAGTATGATTAATTGGAGCAATGCATAAACATGCATGTTGATTTCTACTCTCTTATACTTGTTATGTTTGGAATGATTGTGTGTTATTAGTTGTTTTGATTAGAGGATTATATCATCTATTTATAGGGAAATATTATTTTATTCTTAAGTGAAAGGGAAAGATTGCTTCTTGTACTTAGTAGAAGGATCTATATTGCTTGAAGTGTTTGTACATATTCCATAATAAGGAATGGGTGGATATAGAGGGAATAAATACTATATTGGGCGTATAACTTTCATAGTTAATGTTTAAACTAGTTGAGTCTTAGAGTTACTATGATTTACTTAGTAGACGTGTTAGTTAAACATAGAGGTAATAGGTTATTCCTGGGGTTAGGATAATCCAGTGAAGGGGATAGCCTATGCATAGATTATGAATGGTCAATACAAATCAAGCTAGGAAGGTGGGTGAAGTATATGACATCCAATCAAAGAGCTGGGTGATGAATACTTTGGACAAAGTAGTGTAATTTTCCACTGTTTACACTGTCAATTCACTGTGATCTAGGTTTGCATACTAGGTAGAGGAATGCCATATATGTAGGTTGTAGCCATTGTGTGATAGATCTAGATATGTAGAACACAACGCCAAGCTCAAGAATGGTCAATAATTATTATGAGGTTACCAAACCAATCTCTTCATCAAAGGGTAGGGCCATCTATCAATTTGATAGTTGTGCAGGGACCACAGTAAGTCCAAGGTTGGTGGAAAAGCGCTTGAGTGATGCTTCTCCTCATCAGTAGGTGACCGAGATTTGATGGAGGGCACTTGGACCATTCATATATCTATTGCCAGTGAGCTCCTTGGAGCCTTGTTTATGTACATTGTATCCATATATATGGGATGATTGTGAAAGAGAAATGATATCATGTTATCATGTACTATGTAATCATTACTTTGGAAAGTAGTAATACTTAGATATAATGCAATGGAAAAGTTTGGAAAGATATTTATTCCAAAAGTGCATTCTATCTTTATAGTTTTGAAAAGAAAGTTTTTGTTGCTCATAATGGTTAGATGCTGAAACTTTTTACTTGAGGTTAAAACTTAGGAAAGGTACTGTGTAGAACAATGGGCATGTTATAGGGAACTACAAACATGAATGGAAGGATTTGGGGGCACATTAAGGGGAATAACATGAGTAGTAGTCATCATGGGGAATAAGGATTAGAATAGGATGAAGGATGAGAGGATACATCATTAGAAGATGTCAATGAAGTCCTAATATTATGAAGAATATTCATACCAAATGGAAAACCACTAACATTTTATACAAAAGAATTTATAATTATTGCAAGATTGAGGATAGAGTACCAAAAATTAATCATCTACTAAGAACAATATATCATTTAGCTACATATTCATAATGTTTACTTCTTTATCTTTTAAATTGTTTTCGATATGAGCATAAAAAATAGCTCATATTGTTAGATTATGTAGCCATGTTAGGGTTTAACTTATGACATAAACAAAACAATAAGGCTATGAGAGATAGCCTAAAGACAAAGCCAAGTAAACCACTTCGAGATTTGTAAAATAAAATAAATTATCAAGTGACCATATCTAAATAGAGGGGAAATACAAATCTTACAGAGAAAAGTAAGGGTGGATAGAGTAACAAAAAGATAAGATTAATTAATTAGAGCTAAACCTTAGAAAAAGTTATGTAATGAATGATCACACAAGAACACAATAAAATTCCATGAAAATTTGATATGAGAATAAGTAATTAAAAACTTAGATTTGAAAACCCAATGAAGAAAAAATAAATTGCAAAGGAAAACCCTATATTAAGTAGGAATGTTAGGTTTAAAAATAATGTAAGAGAGAATACAATCCCTTTTACATAAATATAGGGTAAACAAATAAATGTATTCAATTGGTAGATAATAACCTTAGATATTAGAGTTAGGATTAATAATTGAATTGAAGTAAATGTGATAATTAAATAAGAGGACATGAGGACTTAGCTCTAGGTTGATGATACATAAATGACATTGATGATGTTTTGAATCAATTTTCTATTGCTATAAAATTAACTACCTCAATCTGATGGACGTCTCAAAGTTTTAACTATCATAAAAACCTTGCAAGGTTGAACTTGATTGCTATAAACCTAACATGACATTCATAATTGATATGGTTGTGTAGGAATGACTTAACAAAATTTGTACACTTGAAAAACTATTCCATTCATCTCTGAGTATTTGAATCTATTGAGGTAGTGTCTAGAGACATTGTTTATGAAATTGTTGATTGGATAAGTGAAGGAGTTCTCCTAGGTTGAACCCCTTGGTGGATCA
>VDFB02011267.1:0-23243 GCA_007258455.2 Sequoia sempervirens
ATTGTCCATGTATTGGAAATTCTTTTTCCTTTTATTTCCTAGACTACTGTGCATGGAAGATAGACTTTTGAGAGGATTGTTAAGGATTGTCCATGCACTGGCAACCCTTGATCCTCTGTATTGCTCAAAAGAAAAAATGTTTCAAAAATTGCCCATGTATGGGCAACTCCTGATCTTCACCAGCCATATTTGTAGATAATATGAATCTTCACCTCTCTTTCCAACAACCACAAAAGGTCCTAGCCACAAGGCCTCATATTTCCCATTCTTTCCCTTATCCTAACACCTTGCGTTCCACATCAATACCAAATCATTTTCCTTTTTATCAAATAGATACTTCATTTGTGTCTGTAACTTTATGTTCTAATTTTGAGCTCCTCTTCTTATCTCATCAAGTTCATCCAGTTGTTCCATTCTCTCCTCCATAGGCTCTGGGATATCCAAATATTCTTGAAGGATAAAGTTATACACTGGTAAAAAAATCTACAAAGGCATCCTGGCTTGTGTTCCGTACACCAATTCAAATGGGGATTTCCTAATTGCCTTTTTTACAGTGATTCTATCAGCCCAAACAGCCAATCTCAATTTTGAATCCCAAGCCTTCTTGTTCTGACCTAGCATCCTCCTTATAATATTCATAAGACTTTTATTGCTAGACTCTACTTGACCATTAGCTTGTGGATGGTAAGGAGCTGCATAGGAAATGGTAATGCCATATGTGCTAAATTTTTTTTTGAATTCATTAGATCTGAAACACATCCCATTGTCAGTAATCAGTCTTAGTGGTGTACCAAATCTGGTAATAATGTTTTCCATTAGAAAATTTGTCACAACTTTACTTGTCGCCTGCTTGGTTGGGACTGCTTCTACCCACTTGGTAAAATAATCAGTTGCTACAAGTATCCACTTGTGTCCTCCACTTGATTTTTCTTGTATCTACCCAATGAAATTGATTCCCCGCTGATGAAAAGGGGCTTTAGACTATAAAGGCCTAAGTGGTAAAGCTCCTTGATACTTCATCTTCCCAAAGAATTTTTGGCATGCTTCACATCTTCTTACATATGAGAAAGAGTCATTAAAAACTCTTGGCTAGTAGTATCTAGCCCTGAGAATTTTATGTGCAGTTGTCTTTGCAGAGTAATTCCCTCCACAAACCCCTTCATGCATTTCACTCAAGACATTCTTAGCTTGTGACTCATCTAGACATAACAACAATATCCCATCCCTATTTTTTCCAAAACAAACCTCCTTCCATGAACACATACTTGGATGCTTGTAGCTTCAAAGTTCTTTTTTGGCTGTCACTCATTCCTTTTGGACACTTCATATACTTAAGATAATGCATGATGTCTACATACCAAGGAGTATGCTCAATGCTCGCAATTGCATTCTCTTCATCTTCTACATTGCAAATTTAATTTGCTTCAATGTTCGCTTCTGCCATTAACCTAGCCAAACCCTGACCTCTTACAAGCTTAGTGATTTATATCTCCATATCAAATTCTTGGATTTTATTAATCCATCTACATCTTTTTCTTGTTACTTCAGACTGTGTCAAAATGTCTTTAACGGCTGCATGAGGGACATAGGAAATCACTCTAGCTCCAACAAGATATGGTCTAAAAGCCTTTGTAGCTTTTACCAATGCAAAAGCTTGTTTTTCCATTATATCATACTTCAACTCTAACCCCTGTAATGACTTGCTAAAAAAGGACACTAGTTGTTCATGACCTTCCTCATTTTTCTGTAACATGACAACAACTATAGTATGTAATGAAGCAAATGAGAATATCTGAAAAGGTTTCAAAAAATCTGGAGACTTGAGGATAGGGGCTTCCTTGATAGCCTTTTTAATTGATATAAAAACATCTAATGCTTCTTTAGTCCAATCTATTTTTTGTCCTTTCCTCAACATTTTTTATATAGGCTTAATGATTTCAGCAAAATTAGAAACAAATCTCCTAACAAAATTGATTTGTCCAAAGAATGACTGGATGGCTTTGATGGTCTTAGGGATTGTGATTTTATCTATAGCTTCAACTCTCTCAGGATCTATTCTAATCCCCTCCTTTGACACAATATGTCCTAAAAGCTTACCCTCCATGACTACAAAATGACATTTTTTAGGATTCAAACTAATCCCATATTCTAAGGCTTTAATGAATACCTTTTCTAGATGCTCCACATGATCTTCAACCTTCTTTGAGTAAGTAGTAAGGTCATCCTGATACACCACCATGATAGTATTAATTAAATATACAAATGCTACGTCCATAGCTCTTTGGAAGGTTTCCCTTGCGTTTGTGAGACCAAATGGCATTCTTAGATAAACATATGTTCCCCATGGGGTTGTAAAAGTTGTTTTATACTACTCAGATTCTTTAACTTTAACCTGCCTGAAAACCCATCCATCATAGATAACATCTCACACCCTGTCACCTTATGTAATATAGCCTCCATATTGGGTGGAGGATAATTGTCCTTGAGAGATGCCATATTCAAATTCCTGAAGTCCACACATAATCTGATATCTTTGTTTTTCTTCCTCATAGGGACTAGGTTTGAGACCCATGTTGAGTGCCTGATTGGTTTGATAATGCCACTGTCTCTGAGCTTTGCCAATTCTTCCTGCATTTTGGGCTCCAATGTTGGATTAATGGGTCTCTGCTTTTGTCTAAATGGCTTTGCATCTAGCTTCAATGGTATTTCATGCTGGAACAAATCTTCCCTATATGCTTTTAGATCTTCATACGACCAAGAAAACACATGTTTATATTTTCTTCTAATTGTCAGACTTATCTTCTTCCCTATATACACCTTTCTTGGTGCCATCTCAGTCCCCAATTTAATCTCTTCAATATCCTCCCTTTTGACTGGTGTTTGCTTCATGAGGGACCGATCACTTCCATCATACACCCTCTCTAATGCCACTAATCCTTTGGGAAGCTTATTTATTTTGAGCTATAGGATCTCCTTCCCAAATACCGTCTGCTTCCCATCCACTTCTTCAACAAAGGCATTGAAATCAATTTCTTGGGCTTCATACTGATCCATACAGTGAAGAAATTTCAAAAGGTCAATATCATCATTAAAAACCTGCCAACTATATATGTTATCAAGCACAACAGGCCTTGTTTTGAACTCAATTTGTGATACTCCAACTAGTGTAATATCATCTCTTTTCAACGCCACATTTGCTAAAAAATCTGCCATTATATTCTTTGACCTATTAATCCACTCAATTGAGAAGGCATCAAACAACTCAATTGTGTCCCATACGACATTCCTGTATTTTTTCAATCTTTTATGTTTTGCTACATATTTTGACTTAACTTGTGAAATAACTAACTCAAAATCCCCCAGAATAGCCAACAACTTGATTTTATGTTTCACAGCTATATTCAAACTTGTTAATAAAGCTTCATATTCCACCACATTGTTTGTACATTCAAATGCTAACAGAAATGAATACTTAAAAGTAGTACCTTCAGGTGAAACAAAAACTATCCCTGCTCCATTACCTTCCTGGCTACATGCTCCATCAAAGTACATCTTCCATACACCATTACAGTTTTTTGCCACATGCCTTTCAATTGGGTCAGCATTGACTAATTCTGGCTGGGCTAGTTCTATCTTAAAACTCCCAAGATCGACATCACAAAAACAATTGATTTGATCTTGTAGTACACAGTCAACAACCTGGCTCATCCTTGGCTCTCTGTACAACTTCACTTCCTGACCATTCATTGGAATTGTTGCATAAGACAAATCAAACTGGACATTTCCACCAACCGCTGTTGTCCACTGTCTTAATAAAACCATCCCAAATTGAGGAGGGATGTCAATTACTATTATATCAATGTTATAGGCCACCTGAGGATAAGCAACTAACTTGACTTCAACATCTTTCATTATACCCACCACAGGAACAGGTCTGTTATCCATTGCATAGCACTTCCCTCCAGTAGTATCCACCCACTTACCAAGCTGCTTCATAACTCCTATTGGCATGATATTTATGGCAGGGCCAGAGTCTATCATGCAGTTCCTCAACAATTTGTTATTTATTAGTAATGTAGTGAAAAAAGGATCAACTGGCGGGGGATTTAATACTGAATTATTAAGGCACACTTCTGGCATATTTACTCTCTCTTGCTTATTAATAATTTTAGTGGCCATCTTACTTTCAGAATTACCATGTGTTATCAATTGAACTGCATTGTCCCTATATTGCTTAATTTTCATCATCTCAAGTAGTGGCACATACATTTTTACCTGAGATAAAGCTTGAGTGAAGTCAAAAGAAGAACCCTTAGCCCTAATCATTTTATTTTGTTCTGATGTTTCTCCTTTGTTCTTTTCTTTTTCCTTTTTACTTGGCTGATCAGTATTTTGCATTTCTTTATGTAATTCCTTTACTTCCTCCTTTTGGACATGCTTCTGTTCACTTTTATCATGTTGTTTTCTTTCTATCTTCTTCAAAATTCCTTGTGTCACCTTTTTATCTTTCATAAACATTCCCCTGGGGACACCCTCCTTCTCATTTACTATCTTGTTTGTCAACCAGTACTTACTCTTTGCTTCTTCAACTACAACAATGGTTAATCTTTCTATCTCCTCTTTAGTGAGCTTCCTCATATTGCCTTGAGTAGGCATCTCATCAGAATGTGGTTCTACATAATCATCCTCAGAGTTAGAAAGAACTTGTTGTTCGGCCATGTGGACATTATGCCTTTGATTTGAAACATCGTACTCATAACCTTCCTCCTCTAAAGATGAGTACCTCTCTTCCACACGATGAAAAGTATTCAAAGTCAAATATACTATGTGGTCTTCTCCATTGTTTCCCATCAACATTCCTTCTTCTTGCATTCTTTGGGCTATAACACAATAATCTAGGGAATGAGGCTTATCGCAAATTTCACAAAAATAATTGTTATTCACCATATATGTTCCCTTCTTCCTTAATGGATCAGGAGTCTCTTTGTTTCTAGGCCTATCTATTATAGGTTTTCCATTTTTCCAGTTTGTGTTATAGGGAATGTCATGCAACCTAGGCCTTTCATTTCTGTATGTGTTTTCTTGTTTGTATTGATAATTATTGGTTTGTTGAGGAACCCTAGGGTTGTCTCTTTTATTGATTATCCCAATAGCCTTCCTGTTGTTTTCAATTGTTAATGCTATTTTCTGGGCTTCGACTAAATCTCTTGGGAACCTATTTCTCAGTTCATACCCTGTTTTAGGATCAAAGGCATTCAGGTAAACACTCAATGCTATAGAGTTTGGTAACTTTGATCCATGAGGTATTTTATTCTACAGTTTATTGAATCTTCGGTTGAAATCATAAATTGAATCATTCTTATTTTTCTGAATTCGCATCAATTCATGGAGAGCAGCATCTGGTGCACTTAAATTCCCATATTGCTCGAGGAATCGGTCCTGAAATATTTGGAGAGAATCAATAGAGGCTGTTGTTAGGCTGTTGAACCAATCCCTAGCTTCTTCAATAAGTGACATCATGAATAGCCTCATATGTAAATCTTCATAAGGTACATCCAAATCTTGAATGAAGGCATTGAAATTCCTTAAATGATCTTCAGTAGTAATTACACTACTCCCTGTAAATTTAGGCACCAGAATTCTCCAACTACCATACATAGGGTAAGGATATAATTGAAACCCTGCCAAATCAAATTGTCTGATCATTGTGGTATACTGATGAGGGGGAGGGTTAGGTGGGTACTGGTACTGGTACATTGGATTATTATATTGTGTATTATGATGTGGAACATAATGCTGACCATGAGGTGGCTGTGTATATGTGTGTTATGAGGGAATGTGTGGTGGATGGTTTGGCTGTTCATCTTGATTCCCCAATTGATTGCGAGGAGCCTTTGATGGATCTGAAGGTCCTGCACCATTATTGCCCCGCTTATGAGGCGGTACATATTTTGAGTGACCGGTTGCTTGATTAGTAATCTAGGCTTTCTGCAATTTGAATTCCCTCATTGCTTGTATTATTTGGGCTTTCTCCTGTTCAGCTTTTAGTTCTTCTATCTCCTTTTTCTATAACTCAAACCGTGATTTTACTTCTTCATGAGTTAAAGACTCATAATCTTCCTGAGGAATCATATTCTCATTGAACTCATTTTGATTACCCTCCATTCTTTGTTTGCATTCACATTGATATTTGAGTCACTCTGCTTCAAGTCTAGCATCAACCTCTGGTTGCTTATGGGGATTATAGAAAGGATTTCTTTGTTCCTCTAGAGTACAAGGTTTTTCACTTGAGTTATCTCTCCACGTGTCATACTGGTCATAAGTTTCACAATGTTGTCTCAGTGTTTTGTCTTTATTCATTATGAACATGTCTTCATTTATCATTTTACCCTTATCAACCCTATCATCCTTGTGTGTCCACTTACTGTTGCCAATAGGAGATCCAGTATGACCTCCCTGTATTGATATCTTCTACCATTCATGTTGAAATGTTTTTATCAGAGTTGCAACTCACTTTCTTAAAAGTGAGAAAAATTTTGTTACTTGTTATTCCCAGCGGAGTCTACATGGGTTTCTAACTCTATGATCAAGGCACAAATTCTAAGTTAATCCCCAGCATAGTCACCAATTTGTCAGCTCTCAAAAACGCAGGCGAAAAGCCTCAAGAGGTTGCCAATCCCTTGGTATGTTTCAAGGTAACAGACAAGGTCAAAAGTTTTAGACCTTCTACTCTTTAGGTGCTGCTAGACCTATGCAAGTATACCTATATGAGTGAGGCAGACTTGACTTGCTTGTTTCTCTTGAATTATTTTTCCCACGATGGCAACTGGAAGTGGAAAAATGAAATCAAATTTGGTATAAATTGTATAGCAATATTCCAAAACTAAATCCTAATATTTTCAGTTAACAGATGTAAAAAGAATTGCATAAAACCAAGTGATGAAAATGTAGAGACTTGTGCCTTATAGGGTATGCAGAGTCAAAAGAAACCTAAAACAAGTACTTCTTTCTAGAAAGTATTCAAGTTGTTCAACATACGATTTAGTTTATAACTTGTATAAACATGCAAGGTTATGATTACCGAGTTCTTCTTAATGATCCAACTGACATTCTCTAATTACTATGATCAACTTAAATGATTTAATCTTTACTTGAAAGAACCAATCAATTGATCATACATGTACAACAAATGTGCAATGAGAAACTGGATATAAACTTGTTACACCAATTTAAATAACAAGAAAACACCCCTTTGGAGACAACTTCGATAATGCTTTCAATAAACACAATAAACAACTGATACCAGAAATAACTGCACCATATCAAAAGATTTCCATTGATATCTCCATGATTTTAAACATGCACCATAGTCTCATTTTTGCAAAACATTGTATTCTACTATATCTTTTTCTATATCCTCCTATCCTATTCTACTTATCATCTATTTCATTTCCGAAACAGATATTTATACATCGAATACATGAAAGGACGCGTCCTTTCAGAAATGTCATATGTTTACATAACAAAAATATTAAAGGATAATTAAGCTCTGTTTAGCCACAAATGAGTTTTAGTTAGATGATCCAAATAATCCCGACGCTCATGAGTATCCACATCTCCAATTGTGTTCCGGATTGAAATTTCCATCCTTATCATTTTCTTGTTCTGCTCACTCGTCTCTTCCAATGTCATGCTTTCAGCAGTAGCGACCTTCATGATTTCATTTAGTATTGAATCACTCTCACTTTTCCATCTGGTAGCTTCTTTAAGTTCCTCTTTATCATCAGAGAATGTATTCAACGTTTTCTTGGTGGAATTCATCAACCCCTGTTCATCCCCTTGCAATTCTTCGTAGAAGTTTCGATGTTTATTTATAATATGATTTACAGCTTCAATTACTGCACTATTAGATGCATCTCTTTGGTTTGTTTCTTGAAACTTCTCCATAATTCGTCCATCCATCCTTTTATGCTCCTTTAATGCAGCAAGGGTATGTGAATATTTTCCCCAAAGTTTATTTAACCAAGATTTTAAACTATCCTGCCTCTTCTTAATTATTGCTACAATTGCATCATGTTTCCCTTGGGAATAAGCACTTGGTCCTTCCCAATGATCTCTTGACCGAGAGCTTTCTCCTGTAGTAAGCATCTTGGTTGACCTCATTGTAATTCCTACTAAATCCTTTAATCTGTCATTTTCTCTCAACATCCTTTTGTTATTTAGTTTGTACATTTCCCTCTCTTTTATCAACATTTGAATTTGTGCTTTGTTCAATTTTGCAATATTAACTCCAATTTCTACAGTAGCCACAGGATCAGCTTCTCCAACCTTTAAATTCATGACATGTCCAAATGCCTTTTCTGTGTCAATAACTACTGATTTCCTATGGGGTGGGTATAAGGCCCAAATCATCAATGATCCTTCATCTCTATTATATTTGGATCCAGCATACACCTCTGTTACCTTTTCTTTGTCAAGCTTGTGTGTAGCATTGTTGTCCCTTAAGAAACTATCAAAGACAAGTGCAGAACTGAGATCTAGCCCAGGAAAGATCATGACACCAGCATTTTCCAACAATTTCCTCCCCTTTTCAGGGGTCATACCTGTCATCTCCTCATCTACACATTTCCTCAACTCGTTCAACAATTGCTCTTCATTTCCTGTAGTAACATCATCAACCTTTTCCCTTATTTCTTTTCCCTTTTGTTTATAAAAAAATGCTTGGAACTCTGGGGAATTTATGAACTCATCATCTGAAACAAATGATTTGTACTCAATATTCCTTACATCTACTTCTCCACTCTCTTCAACACTCAACTCTCTTGTTGGGAAAATATATTGCTAAGTTCTTAATCTGGATGCCTTTCCTGGTTGGCTTTGTGGCACACTATCTTCAGGTATATCTTCCCCAGAAGACAATTGCTCTGCATCCTGCAACCCTTGATTATATCTTTCAACCACCATTTCTGCTTCTTCTTCTAGATTCTGAATCATATCATCAAAGTGATAAGGCACATGCTGATACCCTCCAAAGTTTATCTTCATTTTAGCAGAATTAATATATCCTTCTGGGTCAAAGCTCTTTCTGGGTGGTCCTCTCTTCATATTGTACTAAATCAATTTGTCAAGGATCAAATTATATCCTTCTTTGGCCAACATAGTAAAATCACCAAAACACAATGTACTAGGCATAAAATCCTGCTTCCCAAAAGAGCTGAAATTCATTACACTGCAGTAATCCATCTGTCTGACAATCTGCAAGTATGCAATTCTGTTTGGGACTGTTTTTGGAAAAATGAAAGGGGCATCTTCAAACCCATAAACTTGATCATCGTAGCTCCCTCCAAGCAGTACCAATCTCCCCAATTATGATCAATTGGCCCATTGAAGTCCTTTGGACAAAGAAGTCCTTTTATTTCTTCAGATAGAGAATAATTATAAGGATGATTGTACATTTTGTACAATGTTTTCACAAATTATTCCTCAAAATGAATAAAAATGGCATTGGAAAACCTACTATCCCAAACAACAGTCCACAATTGTACTGTAATGCTTCACCATCTTTATTAAACTGAGAAATCCTCATCTCCGGAGGCCATAGTCCCAACTCCTATCCAAAATATAACACCATATGCATCAACAATGAATAATGCCTGAGATGAAGGGTATATGACCCACTTTTTATTGTCATTAATCCTGAATCAAGCCCCTTAAAAATGTATGAGGCATAGTCAAATGGCCTAGAATTGTGGTATTGGATATCTGCTACAATAATCATTGGTACAATTGACATATATTCTGGGGCATCCATTCCCAATACCTGGAAAACTGAGAGGTAAGTGTATTTCATGTAAGGTTCAAATAGGTCCACATGATAAGGAGGTCCATCACTATCTTGTAAAGGAACTGGTTTTCCATCCTGCTTAGTCCTGTGAATTGGCAGCCTCCAACCCTTGTAAATTGTATCCATTCTTGAGAACTCCTTCTCCAATTCTTCATATATGATCTCTTCGTTGCAAAACCCTTCCAAACTGAAAAACCTCCCCTATTGCCTCCTTTGACAGATGTATCTATGGTTTTCCAGATGGGTCACATATAGCCTTATGTTTAGGGTCATAATGATTAGCTAGCAATTTTACCAATTCTGCATTTACAAATACATTAGGGCACACCAGTTTCCCCAAATTGAGTTTCCATGGATTGCACATTGGTTCAAAACGATTTCTCCATGATAATGAAAATTAAACAAATCATACCCCCTTATGGCAGTCCATACGTCTTCTATGGATTTTCATTTATCATCCAATTTATCTAGTTCTACCCGAAGTTGTGTGGATCTTCTAGCTTTAGGCCCAAAGCCAAGTAACTGGTCAATGAGGTCCTGGTTCAATCTTCACTCATTACCCTCATGTTCTGTCGTAGTTTTCTATTTCTTTCCTTTTGGTTGACTACTTTCACCATGTTTTCTACCCTTCAATTTTCCTAAGCTGGGTGATTCCATTTTCTCAAAATTACAACAATTAAAACTAGAGGAATTAAGATGTAAAAACTTACTATATTTGCTTGAATCCCTCAGAATGAAAGAATTCCCTAGCTTCGTTTGCCTTGCTAATTCTTCTGCTATCAATTCAACACAAGTTATTTTAATTGAATTCTCCCTGTTATGTTTCGTCACGCCATTAATGTTTCATCTGAAGCACGAGTGAAAACTCATACTGTCACATCAAATGTCTTGTCAGTGAGACATTTTCAAATTTGGGGCGATGATCTTTTGCAACGTTCATTAAATCCTTTTGCCAAAAAATCATGTAGTCTCCCTGAAACCTTCAAGTCTCGCCGAAAGCTATCGCTTTAGTTCTATGTGTCACTGTGACAATTTCATGTCAGGGAGATATTTCATAGATTGCATTATGTCTTATCGAGATACACCTCGTGGTATATTTCTAGTCACTAAGACATAATCAAATTCTCGCCGATGAAAATAATCTTACCGATGAGGTGAGTTCTATCAGAAAGATTTTGAAAACTCGAAAAGACTCATTCCGATACCAATTGTCTTGCTGAACCTATTTCTCCAATATATTCTATTTGGTGAGACTCTCCCCGAAGTATTTCATCGGTGTAACTTTCATATTCAGCGGAACTCATGCCTATAACCTTTCTCTCACCGATGCATATCTTTATTGATGTGACATTTGAGTCAGCAAGACTATATGACTTCATCCCGATAGTCTTCTGATGGAATCCCTTTGCGCTTTATCGGCAAGACCTGATGCTTTCGGTAAGACATCACTCTAATATCCTTAGTTTGGCTGAAATTCTTTTTCATGCACTGGTCGGTGAGACATACATGAGTTCATTATGACTCATCCCGATAATGATTCTCTTGCCGATATGATTCTTCTATCATCGACACAATAAAATGTGTCCTACCAATAGGCTACAAAAACATACATTATTAACGATGTCAAATGGATCGGGGAGACCTTCACCCTCTCTTGCCGATATGGGTAATACAATGAAATATCTAGGACTAGATGGATTCAAATGGATCATATGACAAAAATATGGGCAAGAGTTATGAGGAGGGAATTTTATGCTTATGATGAGGACTTATTTTGGAAACTCATGAATACAATCGACTGTAAAATTTTCAAAATTTTATAGTTCTAACAGAGTGATTGGATATTGAGTATCAAGGGGATCATGGGATGGAATGGATGGGGGACTATGATCTTGAGATGGACTAGATGGGATGGTAGGATCTCGATGTGGAGAAGGGGATATGTTGGTACGCTTTGGATCAATCTCTTGGCATGACTCATCTTGTGTGGCTAGCATGATGATGGAGTGTTGTAGGGACTCTTCAAGTGGGGGAGATGGAAGGATGGAGGATTCATGAAGTTCCTGGGAATGGATTTTAGTGATACTAGGAGTGGGAGGAGTGGATTGGATTTGGGTGTCTTGGATGGATTGGGTGGATCTAGGAGTAGAAGATAGTGATTGGGTTTGGTTATCTTTGATGGGTTCGGCAGCTCTTAGGGTAGGAGATGGGGGTTCAATGGATTCATTGGGCTTGATGGTTTCAACGGTTTTAGTGGTGATAGGGGTGGTAAAAACAATGATAGGTGTGGGATGGAGAAGGGTCTCATCACTAGTGACTATGGATGATGGATTAGGATGGCATGGCTCCATGACTTCAAGATGTGGAGTTGGGGATGTCTTCTTTGTCATTAGTCCTTGGATAACTTATGGGGTGAGAAACTTGCATATTGTAGGCTTAGATGGCATGGTAGGGGTGGGTGAGGGATTATGGATGGGTGAATGACTAAGATTATGGATTGGTGGACTAGGATTAGATGGAGGACTGGGAGTAGATGGAGGATTAGGACATGGTGGAGTGGAAGATGGAGTGACCTAGGAGGATATGGATGGTGGATTATAGTAAGGGTATTGGGTTAGTATATTAGGATGGGAAGATTGGGATGGTGGATTAGGACATGAATATTAGGATGATGGATTGGTGTAGGAGGATGTGGATGGTGGATTAAGATAGGAAGATGTGGATGTTGGATTGGGATAGGTGGATGTGGGTGGCAGATTGTAATAGGAGTATTGCGATAGTGGATTGGGATAAGAAGACGTGGATGTTGGATTAGGGTAAGAGGACATGGATGGTGGATTGTAGTAGGAGAATTCTGATAGAGGATTAGGGTATGAAGATGTGGATGTTAGATTAGAATAAGAGGACATGGATGATGGATAAGAGAAAGATGGAGATGAATGATATGATTAATATGGAGATGGGGAAGACACTAGATATCCCTTGTCAAGGGTAGCATAAGGATTGCTAATAGGTGTGAGTGAAGATATGATGCGATAGTTTCGATGAGTGATCGTATTTTGGATGATGCTCAGGGAAAGATTACTATAAATGATATCATCAAGGGGATCTACATCATACTCATCTTGATCAACAAGACTTTCATTATCATCATCAACATAATTAGGGTCTCCCTTGACTACTATTTTTAGTTGCATTGATGGAAGATAAGGATTCATGATGTTGGATGGGATGGATATGGGTTGAAGGTATGGGAATAGATGATTAGAAGGAAAGAAAAGATGATGAAAAGATAAATAGGATGGATTGAAAGAAGATGGAAGAAGGGATCTTAAGATTTGTTTTGATATTAGAAGATCTTGGATGTAGATGGACTAAAGCTCAAATTGGGATTTAGGTTAAGCTCAGATTGGGATTGAATTAAAGCTCAAATTCATATTGGGTTGAAGCCGAGATTAGGATTATTTGAGGATGTGATGGGATTGATTTTAAACCAAGTTCAGGGGTTTAACTAGATGACATAAGGTGCTGATAGTCAGATTTTTCTAGAATTGGCAGTTTTCAAAAATTGTCAAATTTTGCCATTTTAGGTAATTTCACATGCATATCTTTGAGAGACTAGTTTTTTCCCAAAAACTTCCAAGAACTAAGGTAGGATGAATTTCCAACTAACATCCTAAATCTGAAACATGAGTTTCAAGCTATTAACAAAAATGACTTTTAAAAAATTAGAAAAAAAAAACACTAAATTAACATTTTGAGGGTCAAGATGAAAGTTTCAAGCCCCAAAAAAGTGCCAAAATGTGGGACAACTGACTCAAGGTCATTGGGAATCCACATGCCACCTCATAACACATCCACCCATAAAATTTCAAACCAAACAAACACCCAAGTCAAAAGTTATGACCTCCAGAAGTTCCTGCATCAAAATCAAAACCCCTAAAACAAAGTCTAGGTGATTGGGATAGATGAACCGATGATGGATATGCAATCTAGGGATGTCCTAAGATGTACCTATATGATTTGGTTTATGAAATTATTTCTTGTAGATAATGCTAATGGATGAGAATGATGATGATGGGAAGACAGATGAAGGTCTATTCTGGTGGAAAATTCACCTATCTTGTGAAGGAAAATTTGCCTGTTTAGGGATGATGAAGCAAATTTTTGCTATTTGTGAAGAAAAATTCACCCAAACTATGGATAACACAAGGAATAGGTTAATTTTCAAGGAAAATTCACCCAAACACTAAGCAAACTTTCCCAAAACCTGACAAATTCTCCCAAATAGGGTGCAAGTTCGCCCAAACTTCAAAGGACCTAAGGAACAAGCGAATTTGCAAGGAAATTCACCCAAACTGATAGCAGGTTCACCTAGAATCAGATGACAAAAAGAACAGGTGAATTTTCTAGGAAAATTCACCCAAACAAATGCAAATTCACCCAAACAGCTAGAAAATTTGACTAAATAGCTTGCATAATCACCCAAAATAATGACAACTTCGCCTAAAGTATGACAGGTTCACCCAAAACAGTCACAATATTGCCTAAACTTGATGAAGGGTGGACTTGATTTGAAAACTCACCTAACAAGGTGACAAATTTTCCTATTTCTTGAACGATATAGGCGGGGAATGAATTCACCTGAAAACGGGATCACCCATTCGATAAACGGACTTGCCTAAATCTTGAAATAGATGGAGAAAGACTTGACAGAAAGGAAAAATAGCCCATTTATGGAGAAAATTCACCCAAGATGATAGAAAATTCACCTATATTCAGAAAATGGGCGAACTTGATGGACAAATGGATGACAGACTGACTTAGATTGAGAGCAGGTTCGCCCCTGAAGGGGGAAAATTCACCTATTCAGTGAAAATAGGTGAATTTGATGGAGGATGACTGACAAATCGACTTAGACGAAGAACATGATCACCTTGACAAGGGAAAATTCACTTGTTCTATGAAAATGGGCGAATTTGATAGAAAATGACTGATGAAACGACTTGGACAGACTCGCCTATTTCAAAAAATGGGCAAAATGGAGGTTGCCTAAATAGTGACCCACAAGCAAATTTGCCTTGGACAAAGAAAAATTCTCCCAAATGGATGACCTGGACTGGACTAGGATGCAAAAAACCTATGGAAAAGGATGACAAGCATGACAAACAACAGATAAGAGGCTAGGCCAACTCAACTAAAAATGAAAAAGCACTAGTATAACGTAATGAAAATGGACCACGCAACACAAACCTAGGATTAGTGATAAGTATTTGCTAACACGAGCCTCTATCTAAGTTGAATAAGTCTATCTCGTGAGTCCTTGATATACACACAGTATGTGGGGCACAACCGTGAACACCAGCCTGTCACAAGCATGAGTTGAGAGCCCCAATGAGGTATTGGAAACTCAGACCAACTCTTCACGTCTTATCTAGGTATCACCCTAGCTTCGACACTTCACTAGAGATGACACAACTGGATTGAGGTACAACTTTTGCTCTCCCCCCTTTATATACCCTGCCAGTAACACGTGTTTGGAATCGTCCCCCAGGTGATGAAATCCTAGGTAGGTCCCACTAAAGCAAGAAGATACTAGACATTTTCAGTTGGTCCCCAGGCTCGCATGTAGTGCAAGGGGAGAGCTTAGATGTACTAGCACCTCCTAGGAAGACTCGACTGGACTTGAGTGAACTACAATTTCTCATGACCCGGGATCACCAAATGGGGAAAGGAAATTGGATACATCAACAACCCACTCACAAATACAACCAACAAATTAATTGACCCTCTAATTAGAGCTATGTGTGCCTAGATTAGTATGGAAAAGTGACAGATAGATTACCTAAATATCTTGGACTGATCGTTTTGCAGAAAATGCATTATTAGTTTACAACCACCGGTCTTGGATGAACGAGAGACAACTACACAAAGAGTTAGCAAAAGCTAGGCACACTCACAAATGGATGAGTTAGTTGATTAGTACCTGAGAACATAACCAAAAAAATGTTGAAAACAAAAAATTCAGGTCTCAGGTTTACCTCAGATTCGCCTCTGTGTGAGGAAAATTTTCCTATTTGGATGAGAAATTTTGGTCATTCTGTGAAGATGGGTGGATTTCCTATGAAAATTTACTCTATTTGTGAGATGGGTGGTTTCTTGGGAGAAAATTCAACTGGAAAGAGTAAACGAGCAGACTACCTAAATATCTTGGACCGATCGTTCTACAGAAAACGCATTATTAGTTTACAACCACCAGTCTTGGAAAAATGAGAGACAACTACACAAAGCATTAGCAAAAGCTAGGCACACTCACAAATGGATGAGTTAGTTGATTAGTACCTGAGAAGGGAACCAAAACGATGTTGAAAACAAAAAATTCAGGTCTTGGGTTTACCTCAAATTCGCCTCTGTGTGAGGAAAATTTCCTGTCTGGATGAGAAAGTTTGGTCATTCTATGAAGATGGGTGAATTTTCCTATGAGAAAATTCGCCTATTTTGTGCAGATGGGTGGATTTTCTTGGGAGAAAATTCACCTATTTTTTGAGCAGTTTTTCTTGTTTTTGAAGCAGTTTCATTTGTAGATGAGCAAATTTTCCTAGTGGAAAATTTTCCTATTTAGTGAAGATGGGAAATTTTTCTTTGATAGAAAATTCACCTGTTTAGTGAAGATGGGCGAATTTTCTCTGATAGAAAATTCACATGTTTTTGGAGCAGTTTCACCTGTTACTGAACTAACTTGCAAATTTTCCTTTTTGATAAGGAAAATTCGCCTATTTGCTAGGATAGAGTGCAAACTCACCTAAACTTAACAAAAGGGAAAATTTCTCAGGTACAAATTTTCCTTTGTTATGAGTAGGTTCGCCCTTGGTTGCAAGCTCATTTTTTTTTGAAGCAAATTCACCCATTTAGGGTGGACTCACCCCTTCGTGTAAACCTGAACCTGCAAAACTCAAATAATAGGAAATGTGAAAGAAAAGACCCGTGATGTGGGTACCACCAGGTGTGCCAGAAATGTGTGTAGTGTAAATCCTCCTAGTCTAAAATGGAAAATGAAAATGAATGCAAGCAAGGGAAACACAACAACACCTCAAGATTAACCAAGTTCAACTTGAACGAAACAAAGAAAAATAGAGTGATTTACCTTTTCCAAGTTGATTGGTTGGTTGGCCTTGTTGATTTGCTCATTTGTATGCTCCTAGATCGATTTCAACAACATAACAACTTGATTTTTCTTGATTTGGATGCAAGGGTGAAAGATTTGGGCTATGGATGCAAGATGGTGGTGTGAGATTGAGAGATTGATAGGATGAATGCTTATGGTTAGGGTTTCAGAATGGTGGAGAAGAATACAAAAATGGCTAAGTGTTAGCCATTTAACCAAGGGAGATAAAATGGATAGTGGAGATTGAAAGAGGACAAGAGATCAAGGGCTAGGATCAAAGAGTTGACTAAAGGAATTAAAAAATCCTTTTTAATGTGCATGGGGATGATAAAAGGAATTTAAAATTCTATTGGGAGGGACATGGGAATTGTAAATGGAATTAAAAATTTCATGAGAGGACCTTGGGAAGACAAAAAGGAATTAAAAATTCCTTGGGAGATGGGGAGATTTGAGTAAAGGGTTGATTAGACTAGCTAATCAATGATTAGAAGATAGTTAGGTGGCTAATGAAGATTAGGAGTCAACTTGAAAATTTTGGAGGATGTGACACATCCTAATCATGGATTAGACATGTGCACACCCCTAATGATGGGACTAGGAGGTGGATTATGATTAAGTGAAGATTATGGGGGATGGAAGATGAAGGGAATTAAATAAATGGATTATTTATTTAATTCCTTGGAGAAAAGGAATAAAGGGTAGGGTATTTAATTATTTAACCAAATACCTTAGGGATTTAGAGGACTTTAGGGGTATTATTTAAATAATAGTAATATTACTTAATTAATGCAGATAAGAGGATATTTAGATGAAAAAGGATAAATTTTACCAAATGTAAGTGGTCAAATTTAGATGTCTATAGTTCCAATGAGGTAGTTGTTGATTTTAATATAATATTTCAGAAGGCCATGAACATATTACCTCCTTGTTTGAAACTCAGTTATAGTGTGTGCTTGGTGAATTACTGTAATGCATTTGATGCCAAAATGAGCTATCTCTTAATGAAAAAAAATCTTAAGACCTTGAGAGAAGCTTTCAAGATGGAAATCCACATTGAGAATATCATAAGAGCAACTGGTAAAATTGGGCGAAGAGATAATGTGAAAATATTGAAGAACCCCAAGAAATAGGATAAACACTCTAGAGCAAAATGATCTTCTCTTGAAGACAAGATTGATAATGTTGCAAGTTCAATGATGGATATCAACTATAGGCTTACAAGGTAGGAGAAGGGGCTTGCAAATGAAAAGCCAAATCTCTAGAAGAATGAAAGACCTCCTTGGCTGCAAGACCATCCCTACAATACTAACTAGCATAATGTTCAAAATAAAGTTCCCTCAACCCATTGCAGAAGAATTCAGTTAATTTTGCTGATGAAACACATTGGTGTGTTGTTTTTTAGTTACCACATGCTTGTCAAACATGTTCAATAGCAAGACAATTTGAAGAAGAGCAAGCTCAATTAGATGATTATGAGCCAATGGAGGAAAATGATGTTGAAGTGCATGTGTTAATGCATATGTCAGAATTTGCTGATGAGAAGTGTTCTTTAGAGGAAAAATCACATGAACTTGATGTTAACTACTAGAGGAAAAAGCCAGACTCATATCTTGAAAAATTTTTCCTTGATGAAGATCTAAAGACATTGAGAAAAAAATGTGTACTATGGAGACACAAGAAATGGATGTGTCTTTAAGAAGACCTTTTGATGATGAATATAAGTAGATGACAGTGACATTAGTGGAGTAAGCCAAGAATACTCACAACTTGAGAAGTAGAGTTGTTAATTGTGATCAGGGTAGGCCTGGTAGTATGTTTTTGAAAGAAAAAAATGCAAAGAAGCAGGTGACTAAAATAGAAGAATTGGCCAAGTTTAATAAGGAAGAGGTCAAAACTAAAGAGAGTAAGGGACCTAGAATTTGGGCCAAGAAAGATAGTGCAGCCAAGAAGCCTGATGAGGTGGTTGTCTCTGTAAGAACTTATGAAAAGCAACAATAGGATCAAGAGATCAAAGATAGCACAAAAGAGAGAGAGAGAGAAGATGAGAGAATATGATGATTGTATTCTCAATATGCATGAAGATGCTCAATTACAAGCATGCACAAGGCTTGCTTATAAAGGAAAGCTAGGACATAATGAAGGGCCATGAATGAGACAAGTGTCCCAATCATGTGTAAGGTAGGTAGAATGAAATAATAGATAATTCCATGAGAGGTGGATCACCCACCTAAAGTGGAATTATCATGCCATGAAAAGTGGAGATAAAAAGGTGATAACTAGATCACACCAAAGAGTGGGATTTCTCCTACACACACTTCCCTAAGTGTCCAACTCATATCTCTCAATGTATGCACAAACCTAGATGCAAGATGCAAATAACTAGGTGTCACAAGTGTAGACTACAATGATATGCATTCCCTAAGTAAGCTTAAGTAAATTGTAATAAGTAAAATACTTATTTACACCAACACCCCTCCTTAAGTGCAACTGAGAGAATGAAGACTCAAACTAACCATGCAAGTTAAGATGCAAGATGGGTCCCGACAACTAGGCCATGTTAGGTACCCATGTACAAATGCAATGCAAAGAACTTATGGAAAGTAATGATAGGATCAAGAAATCAAAGATAGCACAAGAGAGAGAGAGAGAGAGAGAGAATATGAGAGAATATGATGATTGTATTCTCAATATGCATGAAGATGCTCCTCATGACCAAAATTTTTGCAATATGCACATGTTGGTTTCTCCTTCTTTCATGAGTTGTTCTTTGAAGAAGATGATGATGAGCCTTGTTGTGGAGGAGTGGATTGATTGTTCTCTCCTTGTGGCTTTGGTGAAGATTTCTTTTGGCCTTTCCCTTATCCTTGCTTGTTGTTTCCGTGATTGACCACAAATGCTTTTGAAGTTGAAGACTTGAGAATGCCCATTTTCATCAACTTATTTTTCTCAAGAATCAAAAGATCTATGAGAGCCTCAAAAGATGGTGATTTAAAGTTGCTAATTTTCAATCGTTGAGTCTAAAAACTTGAAACAAAGGCTGCATACTCAACTGGAAGCTTGTCCAACAAGTTGAAGACCAATTGATCATCCTCTTTCTCAATACCACAATCTTTTAGTTGTGCTCTTAGCTCATTGTCCTTAGTGACATAATCCTGAATAGTTTCAAAATCCTTAGGATCAAGGCTTAGGAGATCATGTTCAAGCTTGTATCCCTTAACCTTATCAACCTTGCCATACAAAGTAGCAAGCTTATCCCAAGCTTCCTTGGTTGTAGTACATTTGTCAACATGGAAAATGAGATCATCTAAAATGAAATTTAAAAGTGTACCCAATGCCATAGAAGTTGTAGTGAGCCAATCCATATATGTATTTGGATCTGCCTTAGGATCTGAAGGTGTAGTTATGGTTCCATCAATATAATAAATTAAACCTTTTTCCATTAGTTTACTCCATGCACATACTTTCCATGTAGCATAATTATGTGCAGTTAAGAGTAGAACTTTAGATGAACCCATGATGGAATGCAAGAACACAAGAGAGAAAATAGGAAAAATCACACAAGAGACACCCCCCCCCCAATTCACTCAATCAAAGTACCCCCCCAAAAAGATGATTTTGGCACTTTACACTAATACATTTGACTGCAAAATACGACGAAACTGTCCGACAAAATATGTAAAATTCGATGTTCGTCGGGTGCTTGTAAAATTTGATGTGTAATTTCCAATTGTTTCGAAAGTTTATCTGACGTCCCGGAGTCGAGAAATATCGAAGCGAACCTGGTGTTTAGATCAAAATAATGCGGCTATTATTTTTTCGTCCGAATGTTAGGCAAACATGAAAAAATTAAAAAAATCAAATTGTGTGACCTTATAAGAAAAGTGGGTTTGATGTATTGCGACAGTGTTTTGCTCTACTTGAGACAGTTTGTGGAGAACTACGGACGATTTTCCTGGGAAAAATCAGAAAAAATTCAAGAAGATATCACTAGGTTGAGGATAGTCATTGTCTTTTTGCAGAATTCAGTAAGTCAGATTTGTAGTTCCAGGTTTGAAAATCATATTTTAAAGCAATATCTCATCAGATTTCATTTGTAGAGGTTTTGAGAATTTCATGTCCAGATTTTGTTGTGTGGAATCACCATAAGATCACAACGGAGGAACAGATTCTTGTGAATGTAATTATGTGATCCATAGCTGTATTGGTCATTTGGCACAGTTGTGCTATAACAAATACAGGATGCATTCATGTGTGACCCAAGTTTAATGTAGCTATTTTGTGATAGAAATGGAGGCACTCATTTAATGTAGTTAATTCAGGTTGTATAATGTAGGTGTCAATAATCATCATTGGGTGCATTCAGGTTGTCTCAAGTTTAACAGGATAGGATGTAATTATAGCATGATCGAAGAGTGATTACCTCTTGCTGCAATAAAGGCCTATAACTTTCTGGTTGTGCGAGTGGTTGTGTTATATAATTATGTAGTGCATTCAAGGCACACAACCATGTTTAATGGGCTATTCTAGAAGTGATCAGATTTTCTAAAACCTTATGAATGTTACTTGACATATATGTGCATAATCTGAAATTCCTTTAGAGGCTTTTGAAGTATCAATGTATCCTATATAGGGTTTAGAATGATTTCTTTTAATTAAAAAAATGAATAAATGATGTATTTCCCTGTAATTAGATAATGTGGAGATCTCCTAAATCTGCCCCAGCACACTATCCTCTTTGGCACTGTATTCATTACTCCGGCTACTAGGTTTTTGCATGTGACATCTTTAATATCTTCATGGCGGTGGCTTTTAAATAGATCTGAGTCTTTGCTTTAATCCTTTTCATGGTAACCCTTGAGTTCCATAATTCACCTTCAATCTCTTCTAAGAACGTTTTCTTAAGCTAGAATGCATAGTATACATATAAAGCAAGTCCTTCATACTTTCCATTGTTCCCAAACCACCACTCCTTTGCCTTGCTGAAAATGTTGCCTCCATAAGCACAATGTTTTAAAATCATGGTTGCCGGTGATTGACCATTAAGCTCACCACTTTCATCATGAAGATACAATAAAAATTTTGTCTTCAAACTCAAGGCATTATGGAAGATAACATTGTGAATTGTTTGTTGTGTACGATTCAATTTTCTTGCACATTTACTGCTTTGCTAACTTCCTTTAAGACTGGGTATTGCACCCTCGGCTGCAATCTCAAACAGCTCACTCACTATCACTTGAAGATTCCTTTCATGAGCATCCTTCTATAAAATCAAACTATGCCCTATAGACTGCCTACTTACTACAGGGGACTCATTGTTTCATGGTATTGTGGTTCTTAAGATCCTTCAACCTTATTGACACTACTTCACAGTCCACAAGGTATTATTCACTATTCTCCCATCTTTGATCAGTCTCAAAACATTGCTCAAACATGCAATCCACTACCTCCATTATACATTAATGGCTAAGAAGAAACAGTGAACCCTATGATTACTCTTGTTACTTCATTTTGAATGAGTCATTCCACGATTGCATTTGCCTTGTCTAACACTACCAAAAACATTTGAAAAACCATTAAGGTCAGCAAGGGGGTAAGGAAACTCACTGTTAAAATCTCCACTTTACTATGCAAGGTTTGAGCTTTATTATCTTGTCACTGCTTAGCCTGTTTTTGACTGTCACATCTAAAGTGACTGTCATTCTTCTTACCGTAGATTGCATTTACAAATGTCAGTAAGCTACATAGTGTGCTTGTTATTGGCTGCAATCTTTAGATTGCAAGATTTTGTTATTACCTACATTGTCTCAATCTTTGCGGTATTGGAACCTCGCTAATCCGCTATGGTTATTGTTTATGTTTCTATGGAGGCCTAGGGTTTGTACCCTAATCATGCTCTTACCAATGCTTCTGTTGTTTTTTATTAGGGCTGTCTCAATGTTGAGGGCCCTAGGGATAAGCTCGTCATAAGAAGTGACACATTGCATCTTTAACTAAAAGGATAAATCCGTATTGACATTAACAATGATGATTCCAACTCGTTGCTCCTTAGGAATGGGTCACTTGCTCTTACTAGCTGGCTACCTCCATTGTTGTAGGAATTTTGTGATCAAGTTCAATATTCTGATTTTAGGAGTCTTAACGGTTGGAAATCATAGTAAAATCAGAATTTAATAAGTTTGGAATTAGCATTGTAAAGTGTTTTTTGGGGTCATTAACTTTAGACTATCTTCTCTT
>VDFB02011268.1:0-64215 GCA_007258455.2 Sequoia sempervirens
AAATCATAAACCATCAACACATCTAAAACACACATAACAACAAGATTTTTTTATGTGGAAACCCTGTTAGGGGAAAAACCACGGTGGAGGTTAGTCCACAAGATTATACTCTGTTAAAAGTATAAAGAATTAATGGGAATGCACATGCATTCAGGAACACTTCCTAGAGCTCACTGCTCAAATACAAAAAGTTTGTCTTACAGAAACATTTGGATTACATCCATAGGATTTTGAACTGAGAAAATAGCATTTGTTAATGCCTGATTATAGATTTGGTTTAAGCATATAAACTCTTCTCACTCTTCTTCACACTTCTTCATACTCTACCTTTGTCTTCCAAAGATTAGAGCATTTTTCATGCACACCATTCACACCATGCCTTCAAATGGTAGAAAAAATTGCTTATATATACCCACAACTAACAATAATATCATCTCCATGTCGATTTCAACAAAATATAAAATGTGTACAAATTGTCAACCCAAAACATAAATAGTTTACAATGTGAATCAACCAATATTGGCCACAACATGGTAAGGACCTAAAAAAACATCCTCAAACAATAACCACCTTCAAAAATTATGCCTCAAAGATCCACAACACGCTACAATTGCCCTGTCAACCATGATCATGAAAAACATAAACTTAAAGAAGAAAATCACCAATTACGGGCACAATGATCAATGTGGATGTACAACATATGTAACGCCCCGCCGTGCGAACCCCAAAGGATAATTACACAATAATTATAGCACAATTTCTTTTTTTTAAATTAAACATAACATACATGTAATACACATTAAGTCATAACATGAATTTCATTTAAGAAGATTCATTAGTACATACATCCCTTGGGGTACACGAGGAGTCATTACGAAACTTAGATCCGCACAACGACAATAAAGAATAAAAACCAAGATATAATCCATAACAAAATAATCATTAACAAATACAACACATACATGATAAAGCATCGATAAGAAACCATCTGATTAAATAAAAACAACATATGCATGATTAACTTAACACATTGAATAACAACTGCCAATAGCCACAAAAGATTTAACGTTACATTACAATACAATGTTCAAGAGGTACAATGATACAAAAGTGTTTCCAACATAAATGGAAACCATACACAAGATAACATGATACAAGTAAAAGAATCATAACTGGCTCCAAGACAAATACAACTCTGGAGTTGCTGCATCCGCACCAATCCGCACCTCTCGATCCTCGACTGGGGACCCAATGGGGTGCTTAGCACGTTCCACCCGACCATGTGAGTCCGAAGACCCACCGCCCCATGCTAGGAGCTGACAAGAAGAGTCCTCAACCAAGAACATCCCAACACGGAAACACAAGACTCACAATATACAAAAGTATCATAAACTTCAAGAATTGCAACAACATCCAAGAGTCAACATAATAAATTAAGAGCACCAATCCCATCACATAAATCAATGCAATGACCAATAAATAAGTAACCAAAGCATGATCATGAAACACTTCCAACAAAACTAAATTAATAAACATAATACAATTCCAAATTACAATACAATAACATCATATCACAGTATCAAAAGAGTACAAGGTCATAAGTCAAATATTAATGAGATCATACAAATCCTCAAAGTACACCAAAGATGTATCAAGGCAAAATCATTAATCAAGATAAATCCAAAAATCAACAATCTAAACCAACTCCCACAACCTACTTCCAGAGGACACAATAAAGTAAAACACATGGGCAACTAGGGGAGAGTGTCATCGCATAGCCCACATGGGTTCTCCTGGCCCTTCCTCCCAAACTGAGGCGCCGACCCCCATCTATGGATCTCTTGTGCTCTTCCTCCCAATTGGAGGCGCCGGCACCATAGGGTAGCTCATGCGGAGCCGTAGACCTCTCGTGAAGACGAGATCACGACCTTGCCAACCACGGCCTTCTCAGCCTTCCATTAGTCTACGGAAGCACTAATGAAGACGAGGCATCCATTTTATTAATCTTATAATGATATTACTACCCAACCCTCCTAAGTTAATTATTAGGTTTTCACTTGTTTACTAACTCACTCGTGGGTTCTCCTGTGCTCTTCCCCTTACACGGGGCGCCGGCCCCCACGAGGAGCCACTCTCCCTAGAGACCCAACAACATAAAAACCAAGGAACCAAGGGTTGTACCATCATAATTAGAACAAAGAATCACAACATAAAAGCATGCGAGGCATTACCCAACTCGCTAATAAGTACAAAATCAGAGTCTCAACAATTCTCGTACAACCCTTTCAAAATCCTGATACCAAAACACTTGCCACTTCAAAGGCACATAAAAAGAGAGAACATCAATTATCAATCATCTCCAGCCTCTGGAAGTCAAAAGAATGAAAACCCACAAACAAGGGTAAAATGAAGCAACACAAGTTTTTTCCCAAATAATTCCAATACAAGGATAAAATTTCCTTCAAATATGAGATTAACTCAGAAAAGCCATAAAAAAAAAGAAGATTCATCAAGACCCATCCACAACTCAACAATGGTGTCACCTTAAATAGGGAAACGCAAAAGAAAATCAACCTTGAATTCAACAAAATCACTTAATAAAACCACAAGCCACCAATTAGGTATTCCACGACAGACCTCAATTTTCTCCTTACAAGATACCTATAAAGTTGGTAAACAAATGACGTTTGATAAAATCAACAAACATGACACAATATAATTTAATGTTTCACCAAAATAATAAAAGAGGGAAGACCGCATTCCATAAGAAGCATAAACTTATCACAACCAAGCATCGCATAAGTATCCAATCAATTCTATCAAAAAATCAATTAATAAGACCCCCACAACTCCAAACAAACCAAGAATTCACCGCGCAGGGTTAAACCAATAACAATACAACTTAAATTAAAGAGGATTCCCAACTTACACAAACTCAAGAAAATTCACAATATAAGGGTCCATCAAATCACTCATAAATCGACACAAACCCAATGGAATAAAAATCATTTTTGAAAACCAAGCAAACATAAAGGAGGACACGTCCAATTGGAAACATCAAATTAACCCTTAAACATACATATACATTCAATGCTAATTCACTAAAGAACATCAACTTCAAATACAATTTATCCATTTGCTTAACAAGATATAGTTCATACAACAAAAGAAGTTCCAATACATACTTCCTCCATAATCCAACAATTGTAAGCCACCATAGATGCTCTTTACTATGACTAAGAGAAATAGAATCCCATTTCATGTTCTCTACAACAATACCATTCAAAATATTGACTTAATAGTAATAAACTCCATGACACAAGATTATAATACAACGATATTATTATGTGAAAATATACTTTAAACTAATGCCACTAACTTAACTTGGTTAAATATCATCTATAACGTATTACATATTGTAATCACCATACCCCACAAATATTACAAATATCTACATAAAGATCAATTAACACTTCTACCCTTATACGACCACAACCTTTTAGTCTGAGGTCAAATAGATGTGGATGATAACACGGATCTTCCCATTTATATCATTTAAATTATAGTTCATTTATTCCATCTTAATAGAGGTATCATTCCTAACTAAAATATACCATAACATAAAGATAAGCGTACCTAAGATAAAACTTCATATAATAAAAAGGAGAGAGACTTCATTATTCACCTATATCCACACCTCAATCGAAGGACATATAACTTTATTTCCTTTATACCTAGTTTGTTCCATACTATACTACTTATTAAGATCAGAAACCATGGAAAACTAAAGATAGATAAGGTACCTCTCAAAAATAATATTACCTAATAATTTAAATATATACAACTTTTCTTTCAATCCACCTACCTATTCTTTAATAACTAACTCTCCTTCCAAATTAAATGACTTAAAAAAACTAACATTTCATGTTACCCAAGCCCCAAGTGGAAAATACAACTAAAAACAAATGCATCTAATGAAGACTGACAGCAACCAGAGGGACAAACCTCATTATAGTTTTCAAAAGGATGAGACAAAGCAGTGTAAATCAGAGCTTTCATTTAATTTTCACAATTTGGGCAATCTGTACCTAGAAGCTATGGATCACGCTTAATGATTTCTGTGGAGATTTGGCTTCTAATCAATAATGGGTCTCAACTCTAAATGCTAGCTTGTATTTTATTTGTGCTTCTGCCGTAATTATCGTAGTATGAATCTCTAGGATCGCTGGTGTACCCTAGATGTACTGTACTCTCAAATGGCTCTGTGTGGAGGTTATTTGTAACTGAACACCTCCCAAATAAATTTGGTGATAGGTTTCAACAAGAGCAGGAGATTAAATAAATTTAGATTACTAGACTATGCGAAGGAGCCCACTAAACACTGTATCCAAAAACATCAATTTCTCTCAGCTTTGACTGAACGGAGGTAATTGGCAAAGGCTTGAAACATTGCGCAGACCAAGAGAATTAAATAATCTGCTCATTGGTCCTCAATTTCTTCACTTGAACAATCTGCTCATTGACGACATCAGAGAAGACACACGAACCAAGCTTTCTCCAAGTTTGAGATGGTTACGGTTGCAAAAACGTGAGAAGGCACTTGTCTTCAGTCTTATGGAGAACATTTGGGATTTTTATAATAAAAACAGAGAGTTTAAATAAATCTATAACCCTACCATGTTCAAGAGCTGCGGCTGTGACAGGTTGCCAAGTATATCAGAAAATGAATACTGGAAATTGGAAATATCGCCATCTACTTGCATTATTATCAACCAAAATGTTGCAACTACGCTAAATTGACAGAGAATTAAGGTGTTATTTTAAAACTTTAAACTTCCTATCAAGTTTAGGAAGTTTCCACATCTACCGGGAGAGGATAGTAAAGAATTTAAAGAAATTATCTAAACCTTTAAGTTTCCTTATATATGTTCAGTAAGAAATGTGGAATAAAGCCGCTTAATCTCGAAAAATATATTTAAACCTCTAAACTTCTTATTAAATTTAAGGGAAGATGCGAAGGGAATATAAGCCACTGTATTTCCTAGTTCCTACCAAACCTATGCAAAGCAGAAGAGATCATTTTCTCCAAATTTATTATGATATCTTTAATGCAGTGCAGATATACACACTCAATAATCAGAAGAGAGTATGAGAGGCTTCGGCCAAATTTTGGAGCATTGAAGATTTCAGGCAAAACGTCCCACAAAAGGAAATTTCCCACTTAACCCACTAGAATACAAGATTCAAGAGATACTCAGATATAAGAATGCATAGCAAGCGAACTACACATCGGATTGCAAATAGAAGATGAAACCATCCCAATTAATTCATGCCATTATGCACCAAAATTTGCATAGATAATTGCAGTCATAATCTAATTGGAATTTGACACCAACACTTGCCTTCTAAGGTGTATTCACCAGGCAACCAATAATCAACCAAAGCAACGAACCGACAATTCATGGAATGAATTTGATTTAGCCAAGAAGCAATCTCTACCTATCCAAAGTATTTCAAAAGAGGTGTCATCATAAGTGCACATACCTCAGTTTGCGGCCCAAAACTCACACCATGCTATTTCTCTCGTGCATCCTTCTCCAGAGGCAGCTTATGCAAAAGAGATCCCAAGCACACTTACTTCATCGCCTAGAGTTTATTTGCATTCGAATGATGTTGTCCTCTATTCCCCCTCAAAACTAAATAAAGTTATTGTTTATTTTCTTTATATTCTACAGTTCTCTTCGACTTCCCATTACTTGATAGGTGAAGTTTCTTTCCAGCTTCTCTTGCCTTTTACACTTCCCAACAATCTTATCACGATTTATTTAATTAATAAACTATTCACTTTCCATTTTCCAATTGCCTTCCTTTTTATTATTTTCTTTTCGAGATTATTTTGTTCATTATTATTATTAAATCAATTTATCTAATAATATCATTTGTGCTTTTAACAAATTAGTTTAATTTGATCATTTGATCTAAATCATTTGATTTAATTTAATGGATTATTATTTTAATTTCTAATTATATTTTAAATAACCTCGCAGATTCACTTATGATTTAAATTAATTATTTAAACATGACTACTAACATTTGATATTTTCCACACAATCAAATAACATAGTGATCAATGAAGCATGCACATATACTTACACACAAGACCAGAACAACCGACACGGAGGGGTATTACATCCTCCCCCACTTAGGCACCGACTTACTCCTGGAAGTCGAGCTCAATCAAAAACATGGCAACACAACAATATCAATGATCAAAAGCATATCAGCACCATAAATTAAAACATCAATTAAACGACATCAAGTAAGCCATGAAAATTAAACAAACCAAAAATTAAGGAAAGGATACCAACACAAAAATGGTGACGGGATTGCAACCAGACCAATTTGACAAACACAAGGGCATATGACGAACTGGGTTGGGGAAACTTTCTTGTCAGTTCCTATTTTCCACATCAATCCCATTGGGTGTTTATGATGCTCGCCCTGTCCTGACAATGCAGGTGGAATCGAGACTTAGTTCCTGCAATCCTGCATGCAAACAAATATTGTACACAATACATATATATATCACAAATACCTCATGAGAGGAAATCCCAGCATAGTAGGGCACTCGCGAGCGAGTGATACCACACTGTCCCTCCCACTAAACAATACATAATAATCAAAATAATTCTAGTAATTCATAAACAATTTGCTTCTTATTAGTTAGGAAATATTTATATAAGGATACTAACCATAAATATAATTCCTATACTGTATCAAATTTAATTACTACTTGACATTATAAGTATCTATACCTGCCTATTACAATTACATTACCTTCGTCACTATGCTTTCTGAAGCCCACTTCCTGTAAATCAAAAGCTACCATAGAGCATTGCACATTAGTACCAATAATTTAAGTTGCATTTTAACCTCAAGATACTATATTCTACTAAAAATCATAGAATAATTATCCACAAAACCTCACATTTTTGTTAAACTCATAGTTTTTTACACAAAGAACTCCACTTTAACCCTTATTCACACCAAATCTCACATCAATTTCAATAAAAAGGGTAAAATTTTACACCTTCACAGATTCAAGAAATCATAATTCATCACTCAAGGACCACAAAATCAAAGATTCCACACACACTTGACATATTCACACACATAAAACACATCACCAAGAAACACATCACACTAAAACTCAAGGGTCCATAGAGCATCCCTGATAGGAAGGATATCGGTGCATTGCGCACTACACCGAGGGTCCTATCCTTTCCCATCAGTTTCCTGCACCATCGACCCGACACCATCAAACAAAAGAAATTCAAATTCACAACAATGACAAAAGAAAAGTGAAACTCTAGACTCACGGGTCTAAGCGCAAGGTTACATAGTGAGCACACATAGTGCCCAGTGTATGAACCCATGCTCTGATACCAATGTTGTAACGCCCCGCCGTGTGAACCCCAAAGGATAATTACACAATAATTATAGCACAAATTTTTTTTTTAAATTAAACATAACATACATGTAATACACATTAAGTCATAACATGAATTTCATTTAAGAAGATTCATTAGTACATACATCCCTTGGGGTACACGAGGAGTCATTACGAAACTTAGATCCGCACAACGACAATAAAGAATAAAAACCAAGATATAATCCATAACAAAATAATCATTAACAAATACAACACATACATGATAAAGCATCGATAAGAAACCATCTGATTACATAAAAACAACATATGCATGATTAACTTAACACATTGAATAACAACTGCCAATAGCCACAAAAGATTTAACGTTACATTACAATACAATGTTCAAGAGGTACAATGATACAAAATTGTTTCCAACATAAATGGAAACCATACACAAGATAACATGATACAAGTAAAAGAATCATAACTGGCTCCAAGACAAATACAACTCTGGAGTTGTTGCATCCGCACCAATCCGCACCTCTCGATCCTCGACTAGGGACCCAATGGGGTGCTTAGCACGTTCCACCCGACCATGTGAGTCCGAAGACCCACCCCCCCGTGCTAGGAGCTGACAAGAAGAGTCCTCAACCAAGAACATCCCAACACGGAAACACAAGACTCACAATATACAAAAGTATCATAAACTTCAAGAATTGCAACAACATCCAAGAGTCAACATAATAAATTAAGAGCACCAATCCCATCACATAAATCAACGCAATGACCAATAAATAAGTAACCAAAGGATGATCATGAAACACTTCCAACAAAACTAAATTAATAAACATAATACAATTCCAAATTACAATACAATAACATCATATCACAGTATCAAAAGAGTACAAGGTCATAAGTCAAATATTAATGAGATCATACAAATCCTCAAAGTACACCAAAGATGTATCAAGGCAAAATCATTAATCAAGATAAATCCAAAAATCAACAATCTAAACCAACTCCCACAACCTACTTCCAGAGGAACACAATAAAGTAAAACACATGGGCAACTAGGGGAGAGTGTCATCGCATAGCCCACATGGGTTCTCCTGGCCCTTCCTCCCAAACTGAGGCGCCGGCCCCCATCTATGGATCTCCTGTGCTCTTCCTCCCAATTGGAGGCGCCGGCACCATAGGGTAGCTCATGCGGAGCCGTAGACCTCTCGTGAAGACGAGGTCACGACCTTGCCAACCACGGCCTTCTCAGCCTTCCATTAGTCTACGGAAGCACTAATGAAGACGAGGCATCCATTTTATTAATCTTATAATGATATTACTACCCAACCCTCCTAAGTTAATTATTAGGTTTTCACTTGTTTACTAACTCACTCGTGGGTTCTCCTGTGCTCTTCCCTTACACGGGGCGCCGGCCCCCACGAGGAGCCACTCTCCCTAGAGACCCAACAACATAAAAACCAAGGAACCAAGGGTTGTACCATCATAATTAGAACAAAGAATCACAACATAAAAGCATGCGAGGCATTACCCATCTCGCTAATAAGTACAAAATCAGAGTCTCAACAATTCTCGTACAACCCTTTCAAAATCCTGATACCAAAACACTTGCCACTTCAAAGGCACATAAAAAGAGAGAACATCAATTATCAATCATCTCAAGCCTCTGGAAGTCAAAAGAATGAAAACCCACAAACAAGGGTAAAATGAAGCAACACAAGTTTTTTCCAAATAATTCCAATACAAGGATAAAATTTCCTTCAAATATGAGATTAACTCAGAAAAGCCATAAAAAAGAAGATTCATCAAGACCCATCCACAACTCAACAATGGTGTCACCTTAAATAGGGAAACGCAAAAGAAAATCAACCTTGAATTCAACAAAATCACTTAATAAAACCACAAGCCACCAATTAGGTATTCCACGGGAGACCTCAATTTTCTCCTTACAAGATACCTATATAGTTGGTAAACAAATGACGTTTGATAAAATCAACAAACATGACACAATATAATTTAATGTTTCACCAAAATAATAAAAGAGGGAAGACCGCATTCCATAAGAAGCATAAACTTATCACAACCAAGCATCGCATAAGTATCCAATCAATTTTATCACAAAATCAATTAATAAGACCCCCACAACTCCAACAAACCAAGAATTCACCACGCAGGGTTAAACCAATAACAATACAATTTAAATTAAAGAGGATTCCCAACTTAAACTCAAGAAAATTCACAATATAAGGGTCCATCAAATCACTCATAAATCGACACAAACCCAATGGAATAAAAATCATTTTTGAAAACCAAGCAAACATAAAGGAGGACACATCCAATTGGAAACATCAAATTAACCCTTAAACATACATATACATTCAATGCTAATTCACTAAAGAACATCAACTTCAAATACAATTTATCCATTTGCTTAACAAGATATAGTTCATACAACAAAAGAAGTTCCAATACATACTTCCTCCATAATCCAACAATTGTAAGTCATCATATATGTTTTACTAAGGACTAAGAGAAATAGATCCCATTTCATGTTCTCTACAACACAATTATTCAAAATATTGACTTAATAGAAATAAACTTCCATGACACAAGATTAGAATACGATGATGTTATTATATGGAACATACTTTAAACTAATGGCACTAACTTAACTTGATAAAATATCACCTATAACGTTATTACCTAGCACACTACCCCACAATTATCACAAATATCTACAAAAAGATCAATTAACACTTTTACCCTTATATGATCAAAATTCTTTTAGTCTGAGGTCAAAAGATGTGGATGATAGCACTGATCCCTCCATTTATATCATTTGAATTATAACTCATTTATTCCATCCTAAAAGAGGTATCATTCCTAACTAAAACACCATAACATAAAGATAAGCGTACATAAGATAAAACTTCATATAATAAAAAGGAGAGAGACTCATTGATCTACCTATATCCACATTCCTACATCTGAAAGGACATATAACTTTATTTCCTTATTACCTAGTTTTAGCCCCACATTTATATTGATTTATTAAGATCAGAACCTTTTATTAACGAAAGATAGATAAGTAAATTTTCCTCAAAAATAATATTACCTAATAATTAAATATATACAACTTTTTCTTTCAACTAAGACCAATTTATTCGCTTAATAACTAACTCTCCTTCAAAGTAAATGACTTAAAAACTAACATTACATAAATACCCAAGCCTGTGAAAAATACAACTAAAAAAAACAAATGCATCTGCTGCGATAGATTGACAAAGGAATCAGAGGGATTAAAACTTCCTATTATGTTTTCAAAAGTGCGCGGATGAGACAGGCTAAAAAAAAATCAGAGAGCTTATTTAATTTTCTACAATTTGGGCAAATCTAAAATTTGCAGCTATGACTGACTGCCAATGATTTCAGGGAGATTATTTAATTCTGAATAATGTCTCAACTCTAAATGCTAAAGAAGTGACAGGTTGCCAGAATATCAAAAAAAGAATTTAGATGCTGCAGCTGAGATGGGTCACCAATGGTTTCAGGGAGGTTATTTAAAATTGAACTCTCCTAAATATAAATGTTGCAACGGTGATAGGTTGCCAATAGTAGCAGGGAGATTAAATAAATTTAGATTACTAGACTATGCGAAGGAGCCCACTAAACACTGTATCCAATAACATCAATTTCTTTCAGCTTCAACTGAACGGAGGTAATTGGCAAAGGCGTGAAACATTGCGCAGACCAAGAGAATTAAATAATCTGCACATTGGTCCTCAATTTCTTCACTTGAACAATCTGCTCATTGACGGCATCAGAGAAGACACACGAACCAAGCTTCCTCCAAGTTTGAGATGGTTACGGTTGTAAAAACGTGAGAAGGCACTTGTCTTCAGTCTTACAGATAACATTCGGGATTTTTATAATAAAAACAGAGAGTTTAATTAAATCTATAACCCTTCCATGTTCAAGAGCTGCGGCTGTGACAGGTTGCCAAGTATATCAGAAAGTGAATACTGGAAATTGGAAATATCGCCATCTACTTGCATTATTATCAAATCCAAAATGTTGCAACTACGTTAAATTGATAGGAGAATTAAGCAGGTTATTTAAAACTTTAAACTTCCTATCAAGTTTAGGTGTCGGCGCGGCTGGGAGAGGATAGTAAAGAATTTAAAGAAATTATCTAAACCTTTAAGTTTCCTATATGTTCAGGTGCGCAGCTGTAACAGGCTACCAAAGAATTCAGGCAAATATTTAAACCTCTAAACTTCTTATTGTATTTAAGGAAAGATGCGAAGGAAATATAAGCCACTGTATTTCCTAGTTCCTACCAAACTTATGCAAAGCAGAAGAGATCATTTTCTCTAAATTTATTATGATGTATTAAACGAAGTGCAAATATACACACTCAATAATTAGAAGAGAGTATGAGAGGCTTCGGCCAAATTTTGGAGCATTGAAGGTTTCAGGCAAAACGTCCCACAAAAAGAAATTTCCCACTTAACCCACTAGAATACAAGATTCAAGAGATAGTCAGATGTAAGAATGCATAGTAAGCGAACTACACATCGGATTGCAAATAGAAGATGAAACCATTCCAATTAATTCAGGCCATTATGCACCAAAATTTGCATAGATAATTGCAGTCATAATCTAATTCATGGAATCTTAAAACATTTACACCAACACTTGCCTTCTAAGGTGTATTTGCCAGGCAACCAATAATCAACCAAAGCAACAAACCGACAATTCATGGAATGAATTTGATTTAGCCAAGAAGCAATCTCTACCTACCCAAAGTATTTCAAAAGAGTTGTCATAATAAGTGCACATACCTCAGGTTGCGGCCCAAAACTCAAACCATGCTATTTCTCTCGTGCATCCTTCTCCAGAGGCAGCTTATGCAAAAGAGATCCCGAGCACACTTACTTCATCGCCTAGAATTCATTTGCATTCGAATGATGCTGCCCTCTATTCCCCCTGACCTCTTCCTCCTCTCAAAACTAAATAAAGTTATTATTTATTTTCTTTATATTCTACAGTTCTCTTCGACTTCCAATTACTTGATAGGTGAAGTTTCTTTCCATCTTCTCTTGCCTTTTACACTTCCCAAAAATCTTATCACGATTTATTTAATTAATAAACTATTCACTTTCCATTTTCCAATTGCCTTCCTTTTTATTATTTTCTTTTCGAGATTATTTTGTTCATTATTATTATTAAATCAATTTATCTAATAATATCATTTGTGCTTTTAACAAATTAGTTTAATTTGATCATTTGATCTAAATCATTTGATTTAATTTAATGGATTATTATTTTAATTTCTAATTATATTTTAAATAACCTCGCAGATTCACTTATGATTTAAATTAATTATTTAAACATGACTACTAACATTTGATATTTTCCACACAATCAAATAACATAGTGATCAATGAAGCATGCACATATACTTACACACAAGACCAGAACAACCGACACGGAGGGGTATTACAACATAGATAGAGCATGATCTAGAAACATTCACAAGAATCATGAATCACCATAGAAGCACCTACAACAATTCAATTTACTATAATCACATCATCTTCTTTCAGGAACAACAACTGAAGCAACAGAACAACTATCAGAACACAGATACTCATAACTCAATCAAATCTTTATGCAAATCTCTAAAACTTAACGTGGATAAACTAGATATACTCAAAAAAAAACCCTTTAATCCACAACCTCTTATCATCAATATACTGAGCTAGCCAACATACTGAACTTTACTGCACCATTGACAACTTGCAACTCATTTTATTACAATTTTCGCAATATCCTTGATATATATAGCCTTAAAGACATTAATGCCAATAGTGTTGGCATCAATGACAACCACATATTAACTACATCCAACAATATCCCACTTTTTCATTTATGGCAACACATGATGTGAAAAACACCATCAACGCAACTTTATCTTAGCACTTTCTCTCCCTTAGATTCTGACTCTTTTCTCCTCAACTCTTTCACATGACTCCTCTCCCCACAAAGTTTTTCACATGACTCTTCTCCCCCTTTGACATCAATGACAAAGATAATGTGTATCTTTCTCCACACAAGCCTTAAACCACATTTTTGAACATCTGACTACTCCCCCTGAGTAGCAGCCACCACAACATCAATCTAGATCAAGATATGACTGTGAAATGCACGAACTGATGCAAGTCAATGCATATCAATTTTGACTAGGAGGGGTAATCACCCCTAGCTTCCCTCTGAGATACTCAAAGGTATCTTTAGGAAAAGGCTTGGTAAAGATATCTGTAATTTGTTCCTTCGTGGGCACATACTCCAATCTGGCTTCCTTTCCACTCACCTTCTCTCTCAAAAAGTGAAACTTGATAGATATATGCTTGGTTTTTTAATGCAGCACCGGATTCTTAGAAATGTTAATTTCACTTGAATTATCCCAAAATATAGCAATAGGCTTATCATACACAACTTTGATATCTTTCAACATCTGCTTCATCCACAAAACTTGAGTACAATTGTTAGCAGTAGCAATGTATTTTGCCTCTGCAGTAGATAATTAAATGGCATTTTGCTTCTTACTTAACCATGAAATCAGCTTCTTTCCCAATAAAAATGCACCACCACTGGTACTGTTTCTTTCATTCACATCTCATGCCCAATCAACATCAGTAAAAGCACTCAAAGTAAGGTCGTCATCTTTAGGATACCATAGGCCAAAATCAATTGTCCCCTTCAAGTACCTGAAAATCCTCTTCATAGCAGTCACATGAGATTCCTTAGAATCAGCTTGAAATCTTGCAACAATGCATACGACATTCATGATATCAGGTCTAGTTTGAGTCAAATAGAGCAATCCAATAATCATCGATTTGTATCTAGTCTAATTTTCCTTAGGAGAATCATCATCTTATGTCAACTTACATCTGGTCACCATAGGTGTACCAACTGGCTTTGAATCTTCCACACCAAACTTCTTTAGCAATTCTTTCACATACTTGGACTAAGATATAAAGATCCCCTTATCTAGCTGAGTAATTTGCAATCCCAAAAATAATTTCATTTCTCCAATCATAGACATCTCAAACTCACTTTGCATCTCATCAGCAAACTTCATGCACAAACTATCATCTCCTCCAAAAATGATATCATCAATAAAGACTTCAACAATCAAATTTTTATCATGATCAATCTTAAAATATAAATTACTATCAGCATTACCTTTATTAAGTCCAAGCTTCAACAAATACTTATCCAATCTGGCATACCATGCTCTTAGGGCTTGCTTAAGTCCATACAATTATTTCTTCAACCGACAAACCATATCTCCCTTATCAGTAAATTGAAATCCATCAAGTTGCTCAACATACACTTCTTCTAGTTCACCATTTAGAAATGCTGACTTGACATCCATCTGATAAAACTTGAAGTTTTTGTAAGTAGCATAAGCAAGAAATAGTCTCACAACTTATATCCTAGCAACAAGGGAAAAATTTTCTTCAAAGTAAATTCCTTCCATCTGAGAATATCACATATACACTCATCTTGCTTTGTTTCTAACAACTTCACCTTGTTCATTCAGTTTATTTCGACAGACCCATTTAGTTCCAATTACATTTTTGTCCTTAGGTATAGGAACAAGAATCCATGTATCATTCTTCTCAATTTGCATTAGTTCTTCTTTCATTGCTTCCATCCAATGTTCATCTTTGCATGCTTCATTAACACTATTAGGCTCAATCTTTGAGATTAAATAGTATTCTTCTGCAATTCTTCTCCTAGTTAGAACACCTTTGTTCTTATCACCTATAATCTAATCTTCTGAATGATTTAGTCTCACATACCTTGGAGTCTTAGGATGTTCCTGAATTTCAGCCTTGTGATCTCACTTCTACACTTTCACTAGTTCCTTCCTCTTGATTTTCTTGATTCACCGGAATGATTTGAATTTGATTTGAAGTTTGAACTTTCTTTCCTTTATCTAAACTATTATTTTGATCGTTTGAATCATATCCATAGGTTCTAGATGGTCTAACTATGTCTTCATCAACCTTGACATTAGCACTTTCAACTACTTTCCTCAATCTCTTATTGTAGCACCGATAGGCCTTGCTTTTAGTAGAATAACCAAGAAAGATTCCTTCATCACTCCTAGCATCAAACTTTCCCATATATTCATCTCTTTTGATAAAGCATTTGCTTCCAAAGATTTTGAAGTATCTAATAGTAGGCTTATGACCATACCATAGCTCATAAGGAGTCTTACCCGTATCACCCTTGACTTGTACCTGGTTGAGAGTGTAAACAACAGTACTCACAGCTTCTCTCTAGTAGAAATGAGGAACATTTCCTTCCAGCATCATAGTCCTAGCAACATCTTGAATTGTCATGTTCTTCCTTTCCACAACTCCATTTTGTTGAGGGGTTTGTGGGGTAGATAATTGTCTCTTTATCCCATGCTCTTCACAAAAAGAAATAAACTCATCAGAAGTGAATTCACCACCTCTATCTAAAATTAGACATTTAATCTTCAGACCTGTCTCTGTCTCAACCATAACCTTAAAAATCTTGAATTTCTCCAAAGTTTCAGATTTTTCCCTTAAGAAAGTAACCCACATCATTCTAGAATAATCATTAATAAGTAACATAAAATAAATGTATCCTTGTAAACTTCTAACTCTAGAAGGACCACACAAGTCAGTATGCACAAGCTCCAACACTTCATTTGAACAATGTTGTTTTCTCCAAAATGAAACTCTAGTTTTCTTCCCTAACTGACATTCCTTGCATATGGCATTAGTAGGTTTTTCAACTTAGGAAGATCTCTCATAGCCTGAGTAGAACTTATCTTGATAATATTGTCAAAGTTTACATGACACATTCTCCTATGCCACAACCAACTTTCATCAACTTGAGCAATCAGACAACTTTTACCAGTAGCATTCAGATGAAAGATATTACCTTTTGTTTTTGTATTAGATGTAATCACATTTTCAAAACTCCCCAATATCCTACACTTTCTATTCTTGAATTGAAGATTGTATCCTGTTTCAACCATTTTTCCAACACTTAAGATATTATGCTTCAAACCTTCCACATATAGGATGTCATCAATATTATGCTTACCATCAAGAGAAATGGATCCTCTACCACGGATTACACCAGCTTTATCATCACCAAATCTTACAACACCACCATCATACTTTTCCAAGCTCACAAATTTACTTTTATCACCTGTCATGTGATGAGAGCATCCATTGTCAATCATCCATTCATCTTTTTCTTCAACTTGAGTAGCTAGGGCTTTCTCCACATTTGCGCAATTAGAAAATTCAGTAGGGGTTGGATCATTTTCCTTGATAGCAATAAATACCCATTCATCCTCACTTACATTCCCTTTATTAGATTCATCATCTATCACACCTTCATCAACAACATAATAACACTTTCTTTTAAATCTAGGCTTGTTAGATCTTGTCTTAGGAACTCTTTTCATACACCTTGATGCAAAATGACCTATCTTATTGCAAGAAAAACATTAAATAGGCAACTTCCCTTTACACTTACCTTCTCCTCTAGCTTCCCTCTTGACAATAAGTGCTTCAAGTTCATCTAGTTTTCTCTCCTCTTCTTCAATCTCTCTCATTTCCTCCTCATCTTGAACACCTTTCTAGAAGAACTTTCTCCCAGATCATATCTCTACTTATCTTTTCTAGAGATGGTAGCCTTGAATGCAAATTTTGTCTTAGGAAGAGAATCACTGAATTCACTTAACTCAAAAGTAGTAAGCTTAACAATCAACATATCTCTGGTTACATTTGTCACATTCCAAATCTCCTCAATAGCAATAGCTTTGGCTTTGTATGCAACAGGCAAGGATCTAAGCACTTTAGCAACAATCTTTGATTCTTACAATGTTCCACCAGCACATCTGATACTACGCACAATTCCATTCACTCTCTACATAAAAGAAGTAATATTCTCATCATCACCCATTCTTAACATTTCATATTTCCCTTTCAGGATTTGCACCTTAGCAATCTTCACATGTGCATCACCTCCATACAAAGTTTCCAACTTTTTCCAAATCTCATAAGCAGTCTTCAGATTCATCACATTTGTCATCTCAGAATCAGTCAGAGCACTCAACAATGCTTCCTTAGCCCTAATATTGTACTTGGCATCCTTAATCTCAGTAGCAGTAGAAGGACCATTTTGTGGAATGATATTACTATTCCTTGTAATGTTCCAATAGGGTTCACCAGTGCATCTCAAATGACACTCCATTTGATTCTTCCACAGAGAATATTTTTTTCCATCAAATCTTGGACTATCCTTCTTATATGTCACCATCCCAGATCACTTCAAGCTATTAAAATTCTTCCAAGGAACCTTCTTTGATACCAATTGTTGGCAACACAAGGGTAGACAACTGAGAGGGGGGTGAATCAGTTGTCACAAAATTTTAAACTTATTCAACTTATTCTTAGATCTAATAAGTAACCATGAAAGCATAAACCATCAACACATTTGAAACACACATAACACCAAGATTTTTTACGTGGAAACCCTATTAGGGGAAAAACCACAGTGGAGGTTAGTCCACAAGATTATACTTTCTTAAAAGTATAAATAATTAATGGGAATGCACGTGCATTCAAACACATTGCCTAGAGCTCACTGCTCAAATACAAAAAGGCTTACTGCCCAAAGGAAGACACACTGTCTTACAGAAACATTCAGATTACATCCCCAGGATTTTGAACTGAGAAAATAGCATCTGCTAATGCCTGATTACAGTTCTACTTTAAGCACATAAACTCTTCTCACTCTTCTTCACACTTCTTCACACTCTGCCTCTACCTTCAAAAGATTAGAACATTATTCACTCACACCATTTGCACCATGCCTTCAAATGGTAGAAACAATTGCTTATATATGCCTGCAACTAAGAATAATATCATCTCCATGTCAGCTTCAACAAAATATAAAATGTGTACAAATTGTCAGCCCAAAACATAAATAATTTACAATGTGAATCAACCAATGTCATCCACAACATAGTAAGGACCCAAAACAACATCCTTGAACACTAACCACCTTCAAAAATTATGCCTTGAAGATCCACAACATGCTACAATCACCCTATTAGTCTTGATCATGAAAAACATGAACTCAAAGAAGAAAATCACCAATCGTGAGCTCAATGATCAATGTGGACATACAACACAGATAGAGCACAATCTAGAAACATCCAAGAAAATCATGAATCACCACATAAGCATCCACAACAATTCAACTTACTAGAATCACATCATCTTCTTTCAGGAACACCAACTGAAGCAATAGAACAACTGTCATAACATAGATACTCATAAATCGATCAAATCTTCATGTGGATCTTTGAAACTTAATGTGGACAAACTAGATATACTAAAAAAAAACCCTTTAATCCACAACCTCTGATCATCAATATACTGAGCTAGCCAACATACTAAACTTTACTGCACTACTGACAACCTGCAACTTATTTTATTACAATTTTCTCAATATCTTTGACATATACAGCCTTAAAGACATTAATGCCAATAGTGTTGACATCAATGACAACCACATATCAAATACATCCAACATGTATTAGTTACCAAGGGAAGCCTCTAATTGGTGGATGGACAAGAAGTTGGAACTTAATATCAACTCATGGAAGCTGACACGGGGAGAATTTGTGGAGATTTTTCGCAAAAGATGGTTACCATAATTATTCTATGATCAAAAACTTTCAAATTTCTAAGGTTTGAGACAAAGTAACATGACAATCAATGAATACTAGGAGAAGTTTACCTGACTTCTACGCTATGTTCCCATATATCATAAGGATGAGTGCTTCCATATTAGGAAATTTATAATAGGAATTAACAGTCAAATTGGAGAAGTGGATATGCATGGTCAACAACAATGGATCTTGTGTATTAGAAAGCAATTAAGCAGGACCAAAAACTTAGGGCTAATTCCACTCTTCAAGAAAGAAAAGAACAAAAGAAGGATGTGGAAGTTCCTAACAAGATATCCAAAGAAGGAGGAATCGATGCAAAATGTTCCTAGGAAAAAGGGGAAAAGATTCCATAATAATGGAAAAGAGATTAGGAGAGAGCAGAAAAGGAATGATTCTAACATGGGTAATACCAATAAGGCTAATGAAAATATCAATAAGCCTAGAGAAACCATAGGAAAAAGAGGGTCGCCTATAGGATGTTTTATATGCTAAGGGGATCACTATGCTAATGAGTGTCCCAATAAAACTTTTGGATCACAACCATATGGTAATCCATTACCCACACAACAAGTAATGTTTCAGCATAAGATACATGTAGCAGTGGATGATCGTCAGGCAGAGTACCAAGTAACTCTAGTTGAAATGCCAGGTATTTTGTTTGGTTTACCTATTTTTGTTCTTATTGATACTGGTGCAACTGAGAATTTCATTTCAGCTAGAATAGATAAACAATTATCTAGAAAGGTGGGACACATGGAGAATTCTTGGGATGTAGAGTATGCAAACTAGACTAGAGCAAAGGTGGATCAACATCTATTTGAGGCTAGGATAGAACTACCTAGTTTCTCTACAGAAGTTAACCTTTATGTCACACCTTTAGGATCATATGATATTATCCTAGGTATGAATTGGTTTTGGAAACATAGGGCTAAGGTAGACTGACATGCTAAGACTATAGAATGTCTAGATGATTTTGGAAATCAAGTTAAATTCCAAGGGATACCTAGAGAGGTTAGGATTCGAAAAATTACAACAATGCAACTTAGAAGAGCTAAGAAGAAAGGGTGTAAACTCTTCGCTGTAAAGATTGAAGAACTTGGGAAGGATAGAGATGATTTGAAGTTCCAAAGTTTACAGGAACTAGAAGATGGTGAACTAGATGAAACTGGAAAATCAGATATGGAGAAGTATCCAATATTGAGGAAAAATTTGGATGTGTTCCCAAAGGATTTACCAAGGTTGTCTTTGAAAAGAATAATTGACTTCTCTATAGATATAGTCCTAGGATCGGAACCTATTTCTAAGGTACCCTACAGGATGACAACCACTGAACTTATGGAACTTAAGACACAATTGGATGAATTGTTATCAAAAGGACTGAAAAGACTAAGTGTATCACCTTGGGGAGCACCGATCATCTTTGTTAAAAAGAAGGATGGCACATTGCGTTTATGCATCGATTATTGTATGCTTAATAAAGCTATGATTAAGAACAAGTATATATTGCCACGCATTGACAATTTTTTTATCAAATGAGAGGAGTTTTTGTATTCTCTAAAATAGATCTAAGATCTAGATATCACCAATTGAGGGTTAAGGATGAAGATATCTTTAAAATTGCATTTAGAACCAAATATGGACACTATGAGTTCACCATTTTAACTTTTGGTTTAACAAATGCATCTGCAACATTCATGAACCTAATGAATAGTGTGTTTAGGGATTACCTTGACAAATTTGTACTAATTTTTCTAGATGATATATTGATTTATTCTAGAAATGAGGAAGAACATTGCAAGCATTTAGAAATGGTCCTACAACATCTAAGAGAGCATGGATTGTATGGTAAACTTTCCAAGTGTACATTATTCCAAAAGAGGGTACATTGTTTAGGTCATGTGATTTCAACAGATGGAATTGTTGTAGATCCAGCTAAGATCAAAGCAATAATTGAGTGGCCTATACCTAAGAATGTATCAGAAGTAAGAAGTTTCATGGGTTTGGTGGGGTATTATAGGAAGTTTGTTGCAAAAATTTTGAAGATCGCTTTCCCAATTACTTCTTTACAAAAGAAAGGAAAGAGATTTGAATGGACTAAGAAGTTTCAAGAGGCTCCTGACCTACTCAAAGAAAAATTAACCATCGTACCAATCTTAAAAGTACCAGATCCTGAAGGTAACATTACATTTATCACGGATGCATGTAGAGAAGGGTTAGGAGGTGTACTAATGCAAAATGGGCAAGTAATTTATTATGAATCTAGGAAGTTGAAACCCTATGAAATGAATTATGCATCGCATGATTTAGAATTAGTAGTTGTGGTTCATGCATTACAAATATGGAGGCACTATTTGCTAGGAAAACCCTTTAACATGAAAACTAACCATAATGGGTTAAAGTACCTTTTTACTCAACCTAATCTGAATGCTAGATAGAGAAGATGGTTGGAGTTAATAGTTGACTATGATTTTAATATCAGTTATATTAAGGGAAAAGAAAATCGGGTTGTCGATGCATTAAGTTGAAGACGACACATTGTTTCTATAGTAACAATCCAAACTGATTTTAAGGGCCAAGTACTCCAAAAGTGCAAGGAAGATGAGTATTACTTGCAAGTTAAGCAAGCACTCACTAATAATCCACTTGATTCTAGGTATGAAGGTTTTTAATTTGAACCTAATGGATTACTTATCTATATAAGGGTAGAATGTATGTACCTAATGTAAATGAATTAAGAAATTTAGTATGGAAGGAAATACACAAAGTACCATACTCTAGACATTTTGGAGTGACAAAAATGATGGTTGATGTAAAACCATTATATTTTTGGAAGGGAATGAAAGGAGATGCCACTATTTTTGTGGCTAGATGTCTTGAGTGTCAAAGCATCATCATCCTACAAGCTTGTTATACCCACACGATATACTAGAGAGGAAGTGGAAAGTCATAAGTATGGACTTTACGCAAGGATTGCCTATGTCAAGGAATAAGCACAATGCCATTCTTGTGGTTGTAGATATTCTTAGAAAAGTAGCACATTTTATACCAGGCAACTTAACAAATGGAGCACCTGTCATAGCAAGAAATTTTTTGCAGGAAGTGTTTAGATTGCATGGGATTCATGAAAAAGATTATTTTAGATAGGGATGCATGAGTCACTTCTAGGTTTTGGAAAACCTTGTTTACTACACTAGGGACTCAATTGAATATTAGCTTAGCATATCATCTAAAAATGGATGGGAAAACGGAAAGGGTAAATCAAGTATTGGAAGACCTACTTAGGATGTATTCCATGGACCAGCAGTAAAAGTGGGAAGATTACTTACCCTTAGTTGAATTTGATTACAATAACTATGATCATTTTGCAATAAAGATGGCTCCTTTTGAAGCTTTGTGTGGCCGAAAGTGTTGAACTCCTATAAGTTGGGATAAACTTGAGGATCGAGTGAGTCTTGGGCCAAAAATGTTGGCTGAAATGGATGAACAAGTTAAGGTTGTTAAGCAAAGGTTACCTAAAGCTAATGATAGACAGAAAAGCTATGCTAATGCTAAGAGAGTGCCCTGCAATTTTTCCTTAGGTGACAAAGTATTGTTGAGAGTGAAACCTCACAAGAGCTCCATTAAATTTGGAAAGTCTTCTAAGTTATCCCTGTGTTACGTTGGGCCTTTTGAGATTCTAGAGGAAGTGAATCCAGTAGCCTATCGAATCGTGTTGCCACCAACTCTTTCTAGAATGCATAGCGTCTTCTATGTGTCCTACCTTAAAAAGTATGTACCAAGGGATAATCATGTAATTGATTGGACTGCTTTACAGGTATGGGACCCTGGAGTAGTAACTCTCGAGCCCATCAAGGTGCCAAGAACATGTAAGCTATGCTTGTGTAATAGAGAAGTCTTGCAGTGCAAAGTCCAGTGGGACCAGTATGCAAAAGACTCACTTGGGAGGACTATGCGGAAATTCAGCAAAAATTTCCTCATATTCTTGATGCTTTTGAGAATGTTTGAATAATGTGTTATTAGTTGTTTTGTTATAATAATACTTGAGGTCATCGAGGACAATGATTCATAAGGGGGGAGTATGTTACACCCCAATTGTGAAGTTACTATTTACTATTACTACATAGGGTAAATATGAATGTAATATGAATTCTAGAGATGAATAAATTATGCTTGTACCTTGTTATAAATATGATTTTTTTCTCATTTGATGTTATCTTAGTTGATGTTATTCATGGTGAAATACTGCATATAAGTGAAAAAATGGTTATTGAATTATTATTATTCTAACTTTGGAAATTCTTATCTATTGCATATGTTGTGAACAATTGACTACCATGTGCATGTGTTAGTGGACGCAGGTATGTGTTTCATTCCTCCAGGCGAAGGGGAAGTATCACTCGAGAGAAGATCTTGGTTGGGTAACCAAAAAAAGTAAACTATCTGAGCATATACACACACGACATTAGAATGATTGAATTGAGTTAGTTTGTGGGTAGTAGGTAAGTCATCCTTAGCTTATATGTTTGCATTTGAGAGTCTTGTTTACTAATGCATGCATTATTGGGTGATATTTATCTATTTGAGCTTTTGAGATCTTTCTTGTACTATTACAATTATATTGACAAGTGGGATGTACACGAAAGTATGTGTATATACATGAACATGCATGTCAATGGGATCTAATGACATGTATATGCACATGCACAGTACCACACATAAACACTTATCAATATGACGGTAATCGTGAATGACTATGTGTGAATCAAATGTGGACATATATATATATACATATAGTATATACATGTATTCATATGTATATGTATATCAATACATGTGTACGTTGGCGAATGGACACGCTCATATGGATGCATCGATATAGATATACCTACACATACGTGTACATAGAGACATATACATATATACATATATATGTATATATATATATATGTATGTATATATATATATATATGTATGTATATATATATATATGTAAATATATATATATATATAACCAAATATATATATGTATGTAAATATATATTAGTGGTTATATATATATATACCACTAATATATATTTACACACACACACAAATATATATATATATACATATATATTAGTGGTTAAGCCTATAATGTAAGCATATATATAATACATGAAAGTATTTAAATATATATATATATATAATATATATATATATAATATACAATATATATTTAACATAATATATATATGTTATTGAATTCGACTATCTCTTATTTAATATAAGTCGATTTATAAAGGTTGTCATAGTCGATAGAGACTATGATAATGGAGGTCGATAATAAGTCATTATTGACTATGTTTATTAGGTTGATTTAATAGCTTATGACTATATGTGTAAATCAATTATCATACAGAAAGACACGTGACTTATAATGTGTTTGATATTGTTGTCTATAACAAGCTTGACTTGGTCAACGCCATTAGTAGATCAACCTTGACTTTGTCAAAACATATTTATCTGCTCAAGTCGATTCATCCTCCAAATGGATTGATGGAAAAATTTTGTCATAAAATGGAAGTTAACTATTTCATTGGCAGTTAAACTGTGCCAAATATGAGGGAGAGATAATGGAAATGGTGCCACCTTTGAATCTAAGTTGTTGTAGAGGTATTTTCTTTGTGGAAATTTGAATTAAGCATATGCAGATTGAATAAGTCTTCAAATTATTGTCACTAAACAAGTCGACCTGTAGGTGATTATGCTAAGTATTAGCTTGAGTATTTGACACCTTTCTAATATGTTTCATGTGTTTCTTTGCATGGAGATTTTTGTCCATTAACATGCCTAAACTATAGGATTTTTGGTTGCTTGGTTGTTCTATAAATAGTTGAACCATTTCATTTGAGAAGGACACATTCTTCCATAAGATTATATATCTTTTGCACAATTTCTATTTTCTGCATTATATCCAGCCATACTTTGTTTCATATTGAGAGAAAGAAAGAGAGTGAGTGTTATTTAGTTTGTGAGGGAGATATATTTGAGAGGAGTAAGTTATTAACTTGAGAGAGAGGGAGAGAGTTCATTTGTGACATCCTTGAGAAGTTGATTTCAAGCTAATTGTTGTGAGAGAGGGTTGCATTGTTGTCTTTAATTTGGATAAGTGATAATAGGCATGGGGATATCTTCTTCTTTTTTATTTTACTTTTGAATGATGTGTCTTGTATGCATGGTTGAGATGGCTTTTCCAATAGATGCATTAAAGAAATTAGATTATTTTGAAAAGGAAATTTAAGCTATTATGTTGTTTTCATAATGTGTTTTATAAGTACTCCATAGTAAGAGATGGATGTTTATCATAAGTATTATATACTAGGTGTGATTGAACATGAAAAGAACATATGGTGTATTTATCTAAGTTATTGATTTAACTAGAAAATATTGTGTTTACTCCTAAGTATGGGAGGGAGTTTAAGTACTTACATGTAAATAGGGTTACTCCAGGTATATAGGTTATCTGGGATGAAGGACTATCCATTGAAGGAAATACTTAGCTTGTGTACTTACTAGTTAAGTAGGGTTATTCCAAGTAGATTAATATGGTGATAGGTTATCTGGGATGAAGGACTATCCATTGAAGGAAATATGCATAGCTTAAGATAGCCTTAATTCAAATCGGCCCTGAGTAGTGTATGTGATAGATGACTTTATTCAAAGTATTGAATGAGAACACTTTGGCCAAAGTAGTGTGAATGTCTGAGACTCCACTCTAGATTATGTGACTATCGAGACTACATTGTCAATTCACCATGATCCAATACTACATGCTAGTTCTAGATTGTGGGATTACAAGGTTCTAGTTATGTAGAACACAACACTATGCTCAGTTGGTTGTCATTATCGGTTACTCTACCAATCTCTTCATCGAAGGGAAAGGCCATCTATCAAATGATAGATGTGCAAGGGACCGCATTATGAGCCTATGGTTGGAAAAAAAGTGCCTGAGTGTTGCTTCTCCTCCACAATAGGTGACAAAAGAACCAATATTTGAAAGGAAGGATTCTGGACCATCTTACAACTATTTGTTCAAAATATCATTGAGATATGTATGTAAATGTATGATTTTTACATTGATGTATTTTATGGAATGAAAAGGAATTCATGTTGTAATATATTGTGCATCTTGATTGGAAATTATCAATAAAGAAAAGAAAAATTTTATTGCAATGACTTGTTAATTTGTTTATTTACTTGTTTGGTGTAAAAGTAGAAATTTTTACTTCATTAAAGGGTTAGTATGTTACAATATTATGTAGATTTATGAGAGTACAATGCTCATTATACAATTATGTAGCTTCACAAGTATGATTCCACTTGGTGGCACCAAGGGTAAGAATGTAGCCTAGAATTTTTTATTGTCATGTGGGAAACCTTATTGGATAGGTTTCATACACACTACCTTTTAGATAAATTCAAAAAGCATTAAGTTGATGAGCTTCACAACCTTCGATAGCTTGGCATGATAGTTTATCAATATGAGAATCAATCCCTTTGAGTTAATATAGTTTGCAAACAACATGGTTGACAAGAAGCTTCTCATTAATAGATTTGCAAGAGGCTTGAACTCTTGAATAATTGGTGTTGTATATTTTGTATCCCTTGATACTTTAGATACCACCATGAAGAAGGTGAATTTAGAAGAGAACTTGGCTACATGCCACATAGAGTAGATTGGGACATAGATAATTATTCTATATTATGTAGAGCTAAGGGTTCAAGGATCTCAACTCCAAACCAAGGAGAGTTTCAACACATTTTATAAACATACGAGGACTCCTTAGTAGTAGTGAGAACACCAAAGGTAGAAAAATCAACAAGGATAATAGAGTGGTCATGCTAGTGGTTTTGTGTCTCCTAATGAGTGGTGTAGGTAATATTAGAGGGATTATTTATCCTAATAGTAGGTTTGAGGTTGTCAAGCTAGCTTTATGTCTCAAGCTAGGGAAACTCAAGTAGATTGCAACCTTCACTGCATCATATCATTGGACCATGATATACTTACATTGATAGGAGGGCCACATTACAAAGAAATATCTATAGAGACTAGTTGTAATTAATGGCTAGGGTGTTGCAATTCTAGAGTAGATAGTTGGAGTTGTCGACAAGTCTCACCAAGTGTTTGGAGTAATTTATAACCACTAAACTAATACTTAGGACATATTTTTAGAGAAATTAGGTATAATTGATGGTGTACATGTTTCCATTTTATTTAGTTTAGGAAATTTTGACTCTATCTCTCCATATTTTATTAATTGTTGTAGGTTGGTGGAAACGACGTAGAACAATAGTTGTAGGTGCTATGGTGGTAGTGGACTCATTTGTGCATTGTTGTGTGTTGAGTCTGGGAACCTTCACCACCATTATAGATTTGTGCATTGTAGTTTGGGATACTACAAGATCATCCTTAGTTTGAAATATCTTGATGCTAGTATTGATTATTGTTGAAAGGTAGTGGAGTATGTAGATGATCATGAAAATCATGTGGTGATAATTAAAGATATCATATTTCCACAATCCATAACATTTATTAATGGCACGTAATAACAATTAAGCATCAATTGTTTATGTCTCTTGTAGCTTTCTAGAATCTTGATGATGGATCACAAAGTGTGATCTAAAATATTCTTTCAAAAACCTATTACACAGCCTAATCTAGAAATAACATTGATCATGTATTGATATATAGTTTAAAGACCCATTTCACTTCATATGATTTTAGCAATGTAACTACAATGGATTATACAAAAGGGGTGTCAAAAATTTACTATCATAGTGAGTATATTTCTAAGAATGAATGTCACAATACATCTCTTAATAATCACCCAATATTGATGGAGTTTATTAATGTATTTTATTTTTCCATCCCTAGCATGTTGTTTAAGTGACATGTGGACATTCACACTGATCTTATTCTTAGAGTAGAGTCCATATCACATGTGCCATATAAAATGACTACTTATGATCTTAGTGAGATCAATTTGAAATTTGAAGAGTTGTTAAAGAAGGAACACATTCATTTGAGTGCATCTCCCTAGGGTGAACCTATCATCTTCATGGAGAAGAAGGATGGGTCTTTTTTATTGTATATCTATTACCAATAATTGAACAAGGTGATAGTAAAGAATTGATATCCCTTTTTGAGGATTGATGATTTATACTATCAGATGAAGGGAATTGAGGAATTCTTAAAGATTGATCTAAATTTTAGGTATCATTAGTTTTTATTCAGGAGGTACATATTCATTGTACAACATTTCAATGGATACTATAAGTTCACCATAGTTCTATTTGGGTTGATAAATGCTTCATCGGTGTTCCTGATCTTGATGAATAAGGTGTTTTGAACACCTGTTTAAGGATTTCCCTTGTGTTCTTAATGACATCTTGATTTATTTGAGGATGGTAGAAAAGAATGGAACTCATTTGCCCTAGGTTTTATAGTGTTTACATGAAAACTAGCTTTTTGGGTATTTGGTAAAGTGTAAGATTTTCTAGTCTAAGTTGAATAATTTGGGTTATCTTAAATATAGTAAGGGTATCTTAGTATATCCCTTGAATATTTAGGCTATAGTGAGTCAACCTATTCCCATGATTATTTTAAAGGTTCATAGTTTCATGAGATTAACAAGTTATCATTGATTCATCATAGGTTTCTTAAAAGTAGTTCATATGTTTACTTATATTCAATATAAAAGGAAGAATTTTGTGTATTCAAATACATGTTAGAGAGACTTTTAGGTTCTCAAGGAATAGCTAAAAAATGCACTAATCCTTTTAGTGTTTAATTTTATAGGATTTTGTGGTTTACACCAATGCTACTTTAGATGGTTTGGATGTTATCCTTATGTAGAAGGATCACATTATTGTTTAGAATTCACAAAAGATCAAGGTAAGAAAATCATGATCTATAATTTTTAGTAGCCATCCATGTGCTTGTGCCTATGATACACTTACTTTTGGGTAATTAATTTGGTGTACTATTCACATTCTTCGATATATTTTCATGTAACTAAACCTGAACACACATTAATGTCAATGGATGAAATTTTTATATGATTACAAATTTGATGTATATTACATCAAGAGGAAGGAGAATGTTGTTGCAGATGCTTCAAAAAAAAGGTGGCACAAAATCTTCATTTTGTCCTTGACCATGGAAGCAACTTTTGGAGATATGGTATTAGAAAATTTAGGTAGAGATAGATTAATAAAGGGATCTCATGGGAAATTCTTTAGGCTTTTCTCTAGATTTTGATGTACTATTATGACACCTTAGCCATATACATGTTCTAGTTTTTACTTGTCTTCACATCATTGTGTTGTTTGAGGAACATTGTGTACCTTATGTAGTGCATCTAGGTGTGAATAAGATGCATGTTGATCTTCAATAGTTATACTGGTGGGTAGGGATAAGGAATGATATTTCTAATTTTATTGTTAAATTCCTTGAGTGTCATGGGGTGAGGGCAAGGTGGTAGTAGTTATTTGAGGCACATCAAGTACCTTATGTAGTGCATCTAGGTGTGGAGAAGATGAATTTTTATCTTCAACGTCAATTATACTAGTAGGTAAGGATAAGGCACAATATTACTAATTTCATTGTTAAATGCCATGAGTGTTAGAGAGTAAGGCCAAGGCACTCGCATATCATAGGTTTCCTCTACCATATGATATTCCTAAGTGGAAGTGGGACATGATTCTATTTATAATTTTTTTAATGTTTGATCATCCTCATGATACTATGGTAGTGATGGTGGCAAAGCTGATCAAGGTTGCTTATTTTGATCCATGAGAACACCCTATAATGTCATCTCAATGGCATTCACCTTCATAGAGGATGTTGTTCGTTTGCATGGAATAGTTTACAATATCATTTTAGACTATAATCATATGTTTATGCCTATGTTGTGAACATCTTTGCACCATGTGTTGGTGATGGGATCAATGTTGGGTTGGCCTATCACTTAAATAAATATGGTTAAATTAAAAGGGTGAATTACATGTCATAAGATATACTCTATATGTATGTTATGAACCAACAACCTAGGTGTGAGGACTATTTGTACCTTGTTGAATTTGTGTATAATAATGGTTTTCATGGTTCTCTTAGAATGAAACCATATTAGAATTTTTATAACCATAATTGTCAAAATATATTGATTTGCAACATGAAAGAGGATCAAGTTGTCACTAGTTCAAAGATGCTTCAAAATATGAAGCAACAAGTTGTATAGATTAGAGATAAAAATTTAGTTGTCAAGATCAACTAAATGTTCATAACAAAATTTCTTTCTTGGAGGTCAATGTTTTTGAGAATATAAGCACACCAGAGCTTGATCCATTGTGAAAAAGGTTCTAATATCACATTATGTATTTTATTAGGTTGTTCAAGATCCTATAAATGATAGGTCCTATTGCATATTGGCTTACCTTTTTACCTACTCTTATGCATCCATGACATTTTTCATGTTCATGTTCTTAGACAATAAATTCTAGATGCATGAAACATGCTCTTGATTGGAGGGCTTTGTAGGCCGAGGAGGGTGGGCATAGTTTTTGGAGCTTGCTTGTATATCACAACATTTAAGGCTAGTCTTCAAGGTTGAGACCTAGATTAGCTAATACAATGGGTCTGTCATAATGAAACAACAAATAATTGGGAGGATGATACATAATTTAGGGTTTTTTGTTTGCACCTTTTGTAAGCTTCTAAGAGTAAGCTTAGTTTTAGGGGAGGAGCATGTAAGGCCCATGTTCATATGTGCCTTATCTTTCTATTTATTTCTATTTTGATATTGATAATACATTTATTGATCATGTTTTTAATTGCCATTGAGATGATCAACTATGTGCTTTGGATGCATATGTTATGATTTTATATGTTTGAGTTTTAACTTCACTATTTTCAATTTATACGTGATTATGATTATATTATTTGGTTCAACATCGTGGATTATTATTTACACATATTTGGTATGATGATGTAGGAGCACTTAGAGACACATGCAATCAACATCACCCAAAATAATTTTAGTTGTTTGTTTTAGTTTTGGTTTGTTTCAATAATGTTTGGCATCTCTTAGCATAAGGAACTCGACTATGCAGTCAAACTGTCAATTTGAAGTTTTTGCTTAAACAACATTTTTAGGCTCCACAGGCAATTTTTGAAAATTATTTCTAGAAAAACTGTAAGGCCTCAAGTAAAATACTTCTCAAGGGAATTCTTGGAGGTACCACATGAAATGTGAAAAAAAATCAAGGTCATTTCTTTCCTAGTTTGTGATATTTTAAAGTTGAAAGTTTGTTAAAAAATATCAACAATTTATGAAAAGTTTAAAAATCTCAAGATTATGGATGGCTGGAGTGAAATCATTTTGCAAGGAACCTAGGGACATCATCCCAAGCCTACTCACCAAATTTCATGCAATTCAGAGAAGTTTGAATTTTTCACCTGTCAATGCCCAATTCCACACTCCCTGCACATAACACTGTCACAAAATAAAATTTCTTCTCCAAATTGATTATGCAACTTCACAAGAAAAAAACAAGAGAAATGATAATTAAAAATGTAGATTGAAAATGAAGATGAGTTGAAGGGTCTACGCTGGAAGGAGAATTTAAAAAAATTAAAAGAGAAGAATGTAAAAAGCTTGCAACAAGGGGATGCTAGGAGAAAAATAGTGGCAGCCAACAAAAGGTAAGGGGATGCATAGAAGTTAAGGATAATAGGGGCTACGTAAGAAAAAAAGAGAGGAGTGAATAAGTAGCATAGAAAATAAAAAGAGGCGTGGGAGAACTCTCGCAACAAAGAGAGGAGATCTAGCTACACAAAGAGGGAAGAATAATGTTTGGGTAAAAATAAGACAATGTAGATTTAGAGAGTAAGGGGTAGCACCATATATTGGGATTTTAGTTGTATACAAAAAAAAAACATATTGCAAATGGGTCGAGTTTATTGGAGAAGATAAAATATATGCAGATGAGACATATTCGGTGGTAAAGGGGCAGAGTAAAGACAAAGAACACAATGAAGTTTATGAAGTAAATTTAATTTAATTGCTAGTTAGTGAAGCTTATATTCTTGTGAATATTAATTATGTAATCAATCAATACAATTGAAACACATTTGAAGGTTGATATCATTTAATCATATGTAGTATGGTTGTAGCAAATTAGTGGATTAAAATTTAAAGTTTTCTTCTTTGGTTTAGTGTAAATTCAATTGATTGATTGAAAAAAAAAGATGTCAATTCAATGATTTAGTAGACATTAGTTTTGTTGTTTGCACCAATTGGTATTAGAGCAATGGGTTCTAAGCATGTGGATAGACCATCAAAGATGAGGCATTTTGTGTAGAGTCTAAGCTAATGTTTTGTAAACTTGGTGAAGGTCACTCAATTTAGAGGGTTAGCTAACTGAACTGTCTGCTTGACACCGCTTAAGAGTACATTAAATCATCAACCAAGGTACATAAGCTTATGATGGTGCAGCATTATATATTCCTTAATGGACACAAACTACCTAAATTATCCTTCTAAAGTTATTCTAGTTGCTAGAAATTCACAAAACTGTAAAACAATAAAAGTATAACTAAAACTTAGTTGCTACAGGTACCTATAGTAAAGGTTGTAACTGAACTATTGGTGATGTAGTGATACTATGTTAACCGAAAACCTAATTAAGATTACTAACTCAACTAAACTATTCTTTGGAGTATTACAAATAACTATTACATGCATGTTCCTAAGCATTCACTTATAATAAGCAAGAAATGAAATCTCAGCTATCTTGCATACAATTCATGAACAACAATAAACTAATATTAACAATCAACAGGAGTAAATAACTGAAAGATGAAGTGAAGAACAATACCTTGAGTGGTCTGCTTAGGTAACTATACCCACTTTAATTGAACTCAATCTAACTAATAGATTTCACACATCTCATGAATTGATCTCCATTTATTACATAAGATGAAAGATTACAAAACACTCTTACATAAATTGGATTTAACCATTCTATAGATTCATGTTTCAACTGGAAATAATAGATAGTATAAACTATGAACAACCAACTAAATAAACTACAAACTCAATCAACAATTATATACAGACTGAGGGAGTCTTTATTGAAAGCAACAACTTCAACCAAAATCATTAATTCCACTCCCAGATATCTAGAGCATGGATTCAAAATTTGGAATTATTCAACCTATAACTAAAAAGAAAGAGAACCCTATCAAATTAGAACTCTGTCAAAATAGAATACATTCAATCATACATCCATTCATCAAAGTTCCATATTAGAAAGAGCTATTCTTCAACGTTTATTAATTGTTTATGATAACTTGTGTTCTATCTTTATTAAATGACTTCGACCAATAATCACCACATTCAACTATTTCTATAACTTCTCCAACGCCCCTTTTTCTATGGGTTCATCCTGCAATGGTTGTGTGTCATGGTTCCTCTTTTTGCTATAAACAAGTTAGTTTCACAAAATGCATACACAAGGATAACCATCATAATTAAACATAACTTTCCATCAACATTTCCATGCACATATTCATATAAACCATTTAATGCTTGTTATCTACTAGATTTTACCCTGTTGAATCAAAAAATTCAAAAATCTAGAGACAACATTAGATCTCACAAAGTGTAAGCTCTGAAAACAGAGATCAACCTTCGAAGAATATCGGCTTCCTACAGTGTCACCTAATCTACTAAACTTGGAGAGGAAAAGGGTAGAAGGAGATAACATAAACTTAAAAACTACCCCTACGGTGATACACCAAATTAACTAAGAAAATATATAACACAGCTCACACACATAGCTTCAGTCAATGACACAAGACTTTTCATACACAACTCATTCACATACATTTTTTGCATAAATATTTCATGAGAAGGTTCATATGCCTACACTCCTAGAAGGAAAAATACTTCACAACTAGAGAATAAATGCATTTTAAACACATCCCACAACCTGCAAAAAATACATATTACTCTACAAAAGGTGCTAGGATAAGACATAACCAGAAGGAATCATACAATTTCACAAGCAATTGCATCAATTATACAAATACACATGATTTAACAAAGAGATTGAAAAGGTAAAATGCTTATACTCATTGATTTCAAAGGTGAAACATTGATATATATGCCTATGAGTTACAAAACTCTGTATTTTTCTCCAAGGACTCCAAAAGGGTCACAACAGAAAAAGAACAAGTTAGAACTGACTAAAAATGAGTCACACAAGTGATTATATCCATCACCAACCAAGATCCACCAAACTAGGAGTTAGAATCTTCCTTGAGTCGGATGCCTCCAAAAAGCCTAAAAAGTAGCAACTAAATCTTCCTCAAAAAGGCTCCAAAAGGGTGATAAAGTCAAATTTGACCAAGTCAATCATAAAGGCACATGAAAATGATGCCTATAACCTCTCATTCCCTCCAAAAAAACAAATAAAGACTCCCTATATTCTCTCTCTTTGTTGGAAAACCTTTCTCAACTCCCCTATATGCTTGCAAAAGCAATAAACCCAACTATATCTCCCAAAAGCATTTACATAGAAAAATATATTTAAAAATAGAAAATTGATTAAATGTTTTATAATTACACCACTTAAACAAATACTTTACACTTGTAATTTATTCAAAAACAAAAGGTCATGTTTCAACCATGTTCAGGAAATGAAGCAAAAAGGCATAAATTAAAGGATGCCCTTAACTACTCAACACACATACAAATTTGAGGTATTAATCATATTGAAAAATCCTAAAATAAAAGGTAAAATACCTTTGCCTTAATTTATCGACCTATCTAGGGTTTCCAAACCCTAAAAAAAACCTCAGCAAACTTAGGCAATGCACTTTCATTTTACACTTGCAAATTTCTTTGTCCATTGAGAGTGCCGCCATTGAGGGTTTGTCAAGAGCTTTCATGGAGGATTTAACTACATAAACAATATAAATCTTGCTTGGACCTATGTGATAAGGCTTCACTCTATCCAATCTTGCTATTATGTATTCCATATCATGAAGAGATTTGATATTTTATGTTTTTGGCCACAAGTTTCATTGCTTGAGTTTCTTTCACTATAGAAATAATGCTATTTCGAGCTCATTTTTCACAAAAAAATTGTATATCCATGCCATGGATATGTATTCCTACAGAAGACAGGAGAAATTTCCCTTCAATCATGGCCGCAGCTTTATCTATTTCCTATTGATCTCATGTAGTAGCAGCCAACAATTTCATAATAACCTTTGCTATGATAAGATCAAAGCAAGATCATAATATGAATGAGATCCAATCGACTGTTCCATAAGAAAAATGTGTCCCTATGAAGTAAAAAATGGTTTGCAAAATGACTCAATGCCATTGCACAATACGGTATAATTCAAATACTCTATGTATTTTTTCCATTCCTTCTATCATGTAGTTGTTAGGCATTATTTGTGACTGCCCTCAATATCTTCCTCTTCAACCATTAGAGCTCCCCTTGATTGCTCTCAGTTGTAACTTATTCACCAAAACAAGCACCTTCAGTCATGACAGTCATTGGCCTTTTAACATCTCTGCAACTATTATTTGTAGTTGAAGCTTCCTTTGGAGAGCATTCCATGAAGATATATTTGGTAGTTCCATGAAGAGGCATCATCTCACAAACATCAAGAGTAGAAGAACCTGCAACATTGATTTTTTTGTAGCTTTCAGTGCCAATAAATAACAATGGATCCCACATGGTGTTTTGTTGTCTTCTTGATCTCTATATTTCATTACTCCTTTGTGAAAACAATAAAGTTTCCATAGCAAAATCTAGGGTTTGAACTTTTTCACTGTTTTCCTACTGAAACAGTAACTATCATTATCTTTTTGATGAAAAGACAGAGTAAAGTTGTTTGAGTTTATGTACCTAACATGAAGAATCTTGACCATCATAGCATTAGATATTGTCTTCATTGATATGGCATCCATGAATGCGACCAATGTGAGCATCTCTTACACACTATCTCCTTCATGTTTTGATCACTTGCTTTATTAGTTTGATAGCTATCTCATAAAAGTAATGCTATTGCTCACTGCTCCTTTGAGCTTGCTGATTAGATCATTGTTTTGAAAAATCTTGATCACTAGTACCTTTACTTTATAGCATTATCCTTTATATTGTTTACTAATAACTTATAATAGTGATTCATTGTATCTTTAATCGTTACCTTTAACAACATAGTCATTTTGTCAATATTGACCCTTGAAGCCTATCACTATTGTGATTCTCTTATCACTTATTTTCTTGGTTCTTTGGATTATTGGAAAGCTATCAAGTGACTATCTGTTGAATTTTTCATTGATTTTTCATTAATTTTTCATTGAGTCTTCAAGATCATTGTCCATTGATATAACATAAAATCACTGTCATGCAAGGAAGCTTGTTGTTATAAAATAATCAATGCACCATTATTTATCTCCATGAAGATCAATGTTGCATGTATTGGCTACTAATCTGATCATTCACTTAGTAGCACTATCCTTGTATTGTTCTTAATGATTTTTCTTCGATCCATCATGAAACATTGTGCTTCTTTTGTATTTATAGCTGCATCATGATGCTTACTCAAATGAGGTTGCATTCTTGGCCTGATATTCATCCCTCACTATCTCATTCTTTTTCATTATAATCCTATTGAGCATATATTTATTATTTATGATAGAAAATTAATAACTCATTGTTATGAATGATAAATACCTATTTGATGGAATTAAAATGAAAGACTCTACACTCGTATCCCTATCAAAACATATGAGGACAACATGCCAAGCTCAACCCTTGTGGGAGCCACATTTTACCCCACATGTTGTAACTAGATGAAATGAAACAGCAATAAAGACTTGACCTATATCTACGCAAGAAGCAAACATGTTAGAAAAAAAATTGTACATATGATAGATATATTTGATAACCATGTTGTTTTCTTGGACATCTTTGGCATGCTAGCTATTTGAGTGCACATGAAGATCATATCATATGTTTATAGATATATGTGCATGTATTGAATGATGACCCCTCATTTCTCTAACAACACTCTCTCTTAGATGCAAGCAACTAGGAACAACAAGGGAGCAACAGCTAGATGGAAGACAAGCGGAAGACTGAAGATGATACAAGACAACTCGACCAGGACCAAGACTCGTCATTCAGGAAATGACGGGCCACCTTTCTCTATATGTGCATTTATTCTTCTTTATGTCTATAAATGTATAATGTTTTCTTTCATTTGAACTAAAAGAGTTAGTCTCATGGCTTGTGTGAGACCTTATACACTTACATTATCAATAAAGATTACTTTTCTCAAAAAGATTGTGCAGTCTTTCCTATATTATATGCATCTACATAAATGCAATTTAGTAATGTAATCTTCTGGTTTTGTTTATGCACATGAATGTAATGTAGCAGAAATAAAAAATGTACCCTATTCACATTTAAAAATCATAAAATCTCTACCTAATTGAGCTATTAGCAAAAATAGGTAACATTTTTTGCAACATTTGTTATATGTTTGCTTGCTAAACATTAGACCAGTTGTGTAGGCTTATCCATTGGGCACTAAGTCACCTAAAAGCTTACTCAAGTTGAAAACAGTCCAATACATTATTGTACTCACTAGACCAGTACATGACACCTTGGAAACTTATTCAAACACCAAAACTTCAGAAGGAAAACTACCTAACTGTGCATAACAACACTTAGGGAATTGAAAACCTAACCCTACTCTACACTAACCCAAAATACACTAACTCAAATGAAACCATTCACTGGTTGGGTGAAGTAGCTGCCTTTTCTATAGAATTTACAATGTTTTCCTTGCTTGAGGATGGCTAGAAAGAAATGGAACATGAATAAAAATTTAGAAAATAGTTGCAATATCTCTTGAAGAACATACACAAGCTCACTAACCTTTTCAAATGGAATGTAAACATTCATGTTCTGAGGTAAAAAGGTAGCTTGAGTCTTATCTTCCTTAGTTGTACCTTCACGCTTAGGTGCAAGCAAGATATCAATGTTCTTATTGGCCTCCATTTTGGCTAGATGCCTAATTGGGCATCCTCTAGAAAGTGTGAATCCAGAACTCTCCATGTTGGTTTCTTGTAATTCCAAATCATGTTGTTTTGCATCTTATTTTTGATCTTCTGCTTCAAAGGGTATTGGTTCAACAACCAAAATTGGGTGAAAAGAGGCTTCCTCATGTTCATTTGTCTCCACCTACTAATTAGGACAACATGGTTCATACTTATTAGCTATCTCTTTAATCTCATCTCGCTAATTGGAATCATCTGATTCCTGAGATGCAAGATAAAACATGGTTGTTTCTTCTACAAAACCAAGTAGCTCATCAAGTAAATTAGTAAGGGTTTGAGGTTCAGGCTCTATTTCACTTGACGTACTGATATTTACCTGGTGCTCTTCACTTGAAGACTATTTATTATCCAATCTTGAAACGAAAACCTCCAAGTCATCCCAAAATAAATCCTCATCATTTTGCTCAGTACTATTAATGATAAGAGGATTATTAATTTTTTTAGGACAACACTCTTGAGGAAAGAAAAGATCATGTTCTTTTGCATCTATATGTTGTTCTGCACTTATAAGTTTTGTGATCAAAATTTGATCTCCCTGACTATCCACCTCTGTACATGAAATCTCACCAGCTATAAAAGCAATGATTTGGAGATCTTCATCTTTCTTAGGTTCTAAAATTTGTTGTCTTAAATGACTAGGCTCCTCAACATCATTTATTGATTCTTGTTTTTCAATTTGAAGGTCTAGTTTCTCAAGTTTGACCTCATATGCAGGTGCATCCTAAATAGAGGCCTTTTGTTCTACATCCAAAGATTCCACTAAAGATTGTTCATGAGCAACAAGAGGTTCATTGGACATACATGATATCTCTTCCTTAGGGTGAAAACTTTTGAAACTTGGAATTTCAATTCTTGGATACTCATTTGGAATGTGAAAAAGTTCAGTAGGATTGAAACTTGGAATTTTGTACTCAAAACTTTCCTTTATAGGCAGGTCCATTCAAGTATGAGCTTGTTTAAAACTAGGAATGGAAAGAGTTGCTTGAGCTTCTAACCTCTGGGTTTGAGCAAGTGAAAGCCTCACTTGCTCCTTCTCTACAATTATCTGCTTTGTAAGACATTTCGCATGTTGTCTCCTTTGTCACTCCATCCTATGCTCTTCAACATGCTTAACTTGCTCTTCATAAAATGGATTTGCAAAGGTGATGGGTTGTTGTTTCTCCACCTTCTGAACTTGGGCAAGCATTATCTTCATCCTTTCTTCCCTTACAACAATTTCTCTTGCAAGGTGTTCTTCATGTCATCTTCTTTGAACCTCCATCTCCTGCTCTTGAATGTATGCCTGGTAGGCCAACTCCTCCTAATGCATTTGATACTCTTTTTCTCTATTGATTTCATCCAACTTCCTATAGAAATCTAGAAATATACTGTCAATATTACTAATCCCCATACTGTCAGCATTTTGGGGCTGGCTATGAGGAAAAGGTTGTTGATTTGGAATAAAATAGCCTTCTTGAGACTGGTTCTAGGCATATACTAGATGATATTAAGATTGAGCAGGAGTGGGAGGTGGGAAACACAATGAGAATGTTGATTATTTGCTATCACAGGGTTGTTTGAAATAAAACTAGCAAGTTGTTTGGTGTGATATGGCTGGTAAGATGGAAAATATGTAAGACTCTCATGAAATGGAGGTGACAAACCATTATATTGTTGATAACTAGACATTGCAAAGGTACAACATGAAGCAAAAGCAATCCTAGACAACAAACCTCATTTATTTGTAGGTATCTAGACTACTGAAACCAGCTATTATAAGGTTGGAGTCGCCATGATGTTGTTTGCATTGCCTCCCAAGGCTAAATAATACTGAGATAAACACAAAATTTCTCAATATTTTGAAGTTCTCAATGATGCATTGGTACACAAAGTCGCCATGATATGTTGATGTTAACCTTTGAAAGGCCTGAAACTCACTGTATGCATATTAAAAACTAGCAATAAGCATGTAACTTCTATACTGCCTGATTCGACAGTCCCACCGGGCATGCCAAAACTATTATCTACTAGATTTGCACCCTGTTGAATCAGAAAATTCAACAATCTAGAGACAACAATGGAAGATCTCACAAAGTACAAGATTTGAAAATGGAGATCAACCTCTGGAGAAGGTTGGCTTCCTATGGTGTCACCTAAACTAATCTACTGAACTTGTAGAGGAAAAGGGTAGAAGGAGATAATATAAACTAAAAAACTACCCCTATGTTGATACACCAAATTAACTAAGAAGACATATAACACAGCTCACACACACAACTTCAGTCAATGACACAAGACTTGTCATACACAACTCATTCACATACATTTCCTACATAAATATTTCATGAGAAGGTTCATATGCCTACACTCCTAGAAGGAAAAAAGACTTCACAACTAGAGAATAAATGCATTTTAAACACATCCCACAACCTACAAAAAATACATATTACTTAGCAAAAGGTGCTAGGCTAAGACATAACCACAAGGAATCATTCAATTTCACAAGCAGTTGCATCAATTATACAAATACACACGATTTAACAGAGAAATTGAAAAGGTAAAATGCTTATACTCATTGATTCCAAAGGTGAAACAATTTTATACATGCCTGTAAGTGAGTTACAAAACTCTGTATTTTTCTCCAAGGACTCCAAAAGGGTCACAAAACAGAAAAAGCACAAGTCAAAACTGACTACAAATGAGTCACACAAGTGATTATATCCATCACCAACCAAGATCCACCAAACCAGGAGTTAGAAGCTTCCTTGGGTCGAATGCCTCCAAAAAGAATAAAAAGTAGTAACTAAATCTTCCTCAAAAAGGCTCCAAAAGGGTGATAAAGTCAAATTTGACCAAGTCAATCATAAAGGCACATGAAAATGATGCCTATAATCTCTCATTCCCTCCAAAAAAATAAATAAAGACTCCCTATATTCTCTCTCTTTGTTGGCAAACCTTCCTCAACTCCCCTATATGCTTGCAAAAGCAATAAACCCAACTATATCTCCCAAAAGAATTTACATAGCAAAATATATTTAAAAATAGCAAATTGATTAAATGGTTTATAATTACACCACTTAAACAAATGCTTTACACTTGTAATTTATTCAAAATCAAAAGGTCATGTTTTGACCATGTTCAAGAAATGAAGCAAAAAGGCATAAATTAAGGGATATCCTTAACTACTCAACACACATACAAGGTTGAGGTATTAATCATATTGGAAAAGCCTAAAATAAAAGGTAACATACATTTTCCTTAAGTTACCGACCTATCTAGGGTTTCCAAACCCTAAAAAAAAAATCGAGCAAACTTAGGCAATGCACTTTCATTTTACACTTGCAACTTTCTTTGTCCATTGAGAGTGTCGCCATTGAGGGTTTGTTTAGAGCTGTCATGCAAGATTTTACTATAGAAACAATACAAATCTTGCTTGGAACTATGTGGTAAGGATTCACTCTATCCAATCTTGTTGTTATGTATTCCTATCATGAAGAGATTTGATATTTTATGTTTTTGGCCATGGGTTTCATTGCTTGAGTTTCTTTCACTATAGAAATAATGTTATTTCGAGCTCATTTTTCACAAAATTTCTATATATGTCATGAAATTTTTGTATATCCATGCCATGGATATGTATTCTTGTAGAAGTCAGAAGAAATTTCCCTTCAATCATGGTTGCGACATTATCTATTTCATGTTGATCTCATGTAGTAGCGACCAACAATGTCATAATAACCTTTGCAATTATAAGATCAAGAAAGATCATAATATGAATGAGATCCAATCGACTGTTCCATAAGAAAAATGTGGCCCTATGAAGTAAAAAATAGTCTGTGAACTAACTCAATGCCATTACACAATACGATACAAGTCAAAGACTCTATGTATTTTTCCATTCCTTCTATCATGTTGTTGTTAGGCATTATTTGTAACTGCCCTCACTATCTTCCTCTTCAGCCATTACAACTCCCCTTGATTTCTCTCGGCTGTAACTTCTTCACCAGAACAAGCACCTTCAGTCATGACAGTCGTTGGCCTTTTAACATCTCTGCAACTATTATTTGCAGCCGAAGCTTCCTTTGGAGAGCATTCCATGAAGATATCTTTGGTAGTTCCATGAAGAGGCATCATCTCACAAACATCAGGAGTAGAAGAATCTACAACATTAATGTTTTTTTTAGCTTTCAGTGCCAGTAAATAACAATGAATCCCACATGGTGTTTTGTTGTCTTCTTGATCTCTATATTTTATTACTCCTTTGTGAAAACAACAAAGTTGCCAGAGCAAAATATAGGGTTTGCATTTTTTCATTGTTTTCCTCCTGAAACAATAACTATCATTGCATTTTTGATGAAAAATAGAGTAAATTTGTTTGAGTTTATGTACCTAACATGAAGAATCTTGAACATCATGACATTAGATATTGTCTTCATTGATATGGCATCCATGAATGTGACCAATGTGAGCATCTCTTACACACTATCTCCTTCATGTTTTGATCACTTGTTTTATTAATCTGATAGTTATCTCGTAAAAGTAATGCTATTGCTCACTACTCCTTTAAGCTAGTTGATTAGATCATTGTTTTGAAAAATCTTGATCACTGGTACCTTTACTTTATAGCATTATCCTTTATATTGTTTACTACTAACTTATAATAGTGATTCATTGTATCTTTAATTGTTACCTTTAACAACATAGTCATTTTGTTAGTGTTGACCCTTGAAGCCTGTCACTGTTGTGATTCTCTTATCACTAATTTTCTTGGTTCTTTGGATTATTGGAAAGCTAACAAGTGATCTATCTGTTGAATTTTTCATTGATTTCTCATTGAGTCTTCAAGATCATTATCCATTGATATAACATAAAATCATTTTCATGCAAGGAAGCTTGTTGTTATAAAACAATCAATGCACCATTGTTTATCTCCATGAAGATCACCATTGCATGTGTTCGTTACTAATCTAGTCATTCACTTAGTAGCACTATCCTTGTATTGTTCTTAATTATTTTTCTTCGATCCATCATGAAATATTGTGCTTCTTTTGTCTTTATAGCTACATCATGATGCTTACTCAATTGAGACTACATTCTTGGCCTGATATTCATTCCTCACTATCTCATTCGTTTTCATTATCATCCTATTGAGTGAATATTTATTATTTGTGGCAGTGAATTAATAACTCATTGTTATGAATGATAAATACCTATTTGATGGAATTACAATGAAAGACTCTACACTCCTATCCCTGTCAAAACATATGAGGACAACATGTCGGGCTCAACCCTTGTGGGAGCCACATTTTACCCCACATGATGTAACCAGCTCAAATGAAACAACAATATAGAATTGACCTATGTCTACACAAGAAGCAAACATGTTAGAAAAAAAATGTGCATATGATATATGTGTTTGATAACCCTGTTGTTTTCTTGGACATCTTTGGCATGCTAGTTTTTTTAGTGCACATGAAGATCATATCATATATTTATAGATGTATATGCATGTATTGAATGATGACCCCTCAGTGCTCTAACAAAACTCTCTCTCATATGCAAGCAACTAGGAACAACAAGGGAGCAACAACTGGATGCAAGACAAGTAGAAGACTGAAGATGATACAAGGCAACTCAACCAAGATCAGGACTCGTCATTCAGGCAATGATAGGTCACCTCTCTATATGTGCATTTATTCTCCTTTATGTCTATAAATATATAATGTTTTCTTTCATTTGCACTAAAATAGTTAGTCTCACGGCTTGTGTGAGACCTTATACATTTACATTATCAATAAAGATTACTTTTCTTGAAAATATTGTGCAGTCTTTCCTATATTATATGCATCTTCATAAATGCAATCTATTAATGTAATCTTCTGGTTTTTTTTATTCACATGAATGTAATGTAGTCAAAATAAAAATGTACCCTATTCACATTTGAAAATCACAAAAGCTCTACCCGATTGAGCTATTAGCGAAAACAGGTAACAATGCTAATATATTAAACCATAATTCCATCACCATGTTTTTAAGTCTTAGGTCTGCATAATGGATAGAAAAAAGGATAATATAATATGGAATATTGTTAGGAGACCTATGTTTAAAAGTATCTTAAAGTCTACATAAAACCAACATAAAACAAACTATTATCTATACCTATCATTTCCCCCCAACTTAACTTTTTGCTTGTCCCCAAGAAAAATACTAAGGGTCTTGATTATATTGTAGATCAAATTGCTTTAGGTCCATGACTATACTAGCACCTTGATCCTACTATAGATAAAAACCTTTGTATGATGAAATTTTCCTCATTTTGATAGCTTCTTCCCTTTCACATTCATCACCTTTATCTCCAATCCAATGTGGAATTGGACAAAGGAGAATAAGTGGTTGAGATGTAAGGGTTATCCAATGAACTCCTCTATTAATACTAATTTCCATGTATTTATGCACCCTCTAGAGCATAGCAGTAAAGTTGTACACAAAATGTGGCTCCTTCTACAATTCAGGTGTTAGTTCATTCCATAGGTTCTTCACATACTTATAACACTGTTGTACAATTCCTATAGCTAGCATTTTCATCCTCCCATAGTCTTCCTTCCTAAGTTTCATTATTATCTTGCCAACTCCTTTATGCCCAAGAAGTCTCATCCACTCATCAATAATTATCTTTGAATCCTTAGCCTCTCTTCTCACTAGAAGTGCAATAGATTTATCTTTTTCATCATATTCTTTGATAATTTCTCCTCTAATTTGTCCATTATTGTAGTAAGAAGCAAGGGCTTTGACTTGAATATCCCCTACAAACATTAAGAGGTTCCATTCTATTTCATTAGGAATCACATAATTATGCAAATAAAATTCACACAATTGATCCTGGTCCTCAAATGTGGAAGTCTTAATTTTTTTAAGAAACTCATCTGGTTGGCTCATGGCAGCTAATTATTTACTAATCAATCTATTAAATTGAAAACACAAGTACCTCTCTTGTAGAAACAATGCATAAGTCATGGGAAAAGGCCTTCACTTGACAATTTTTGTAGCCTTATCTGCAACTTCTTCCAATCGGACTGCTAACTTATTCAATTCCATTTCTTTCTTTTCCAATTCTTGCATATATCTCTCCTTTTCCTTCTTTATTTTTTCCTTTTCTCTTTCAAACTCATTAGTTACACTCCACAATTGGTAACCTAGAGAGAAAGTTGTGTGACTATCTAGAGCTTCTATTCTTGGTTTCTTTGTAGTAAATAAATCTTCTAATTTAGAATCAAAAGTCATTATCATGTACCTTCTCTTTTTCATAGGTGCATTCATATCACCAGGGGCGTTCCCTCCTAGTTCAAAATCAGTCTCCACAACTATGACATTTTCTTGTTGTTGTTCCCACTGGTGCTGATTTTTCTAGAACTATTCTCTATTCTCCTCTTCTCCCTTAGGTTACCTTGTACCTCCCTTTGCAACATTTTGTTGCCTGATCCTACTAGAATGTCTGGGTGTAAGTATCTTTGCTTCAACTTTCTTCTTCTCCTTTTTAATACCCTTTTTTTTGCTTCTGAACAACCATCTTTCCTTTTGGATCCTCTTCCTCTAGTTTAGAGGGTGTGGAAGTAGTGGATACACTACTTCTCCTACTTTTAGACTTCTGTGGCTTTGAAGAAGAATGCAACTCCTCATTTTTGGATGGTCCAGACTCTAGCTCTTTAGGATCTATATGTTCACTTTGGCTGCAGGTAGGTGAGGCCATAGGCAAATTATGAGGGTTTTCCTCTTCAGGCTCAATTTGTGGTTCATCTTGAATTCCTATTTTTCCAGACATTATTAACAAACTGTTGATGTCATTACACTCCTTGGCCCTAAAATCCTCCCACCTTACTTGTGAGTACTGAATTCTTAGGCTTCTTTTTATCAATAAGGTAACCAAGCAATGGTGAGAGAGAGAAGTATCAGATTGTCTTCTTTGATACTCTAAAGCCATTCTTTTCAACAAGTGGTATAAAAAATTGGGTACATTGACTATCCTATTATGCCTAAGATGACTTAATAACTTAAAATGGACAATATACAACATATGTTGTCTCCCATCACATGTAATATATCTAACAATATAAGCACACCTTGCCCGTAACCAATGGAGAGACATTATTTTCGTACCTTGTGATGAGGAATCCAATACCTCTCCTCTTGTGCATAATTCCTCCCGAGCTATGACTGCATTAGACCGAGTTGGAAATTCTACTCCCATCCTTGGCAATCTGGTTACTTGAGTAATAGTGGTCTCTAAAGCATCCACAAAAAGTCCTTTTACCATGGCTTTGTCATATCGAAGAGTTTCTACAAATCTTCTTGTTAAATAATCACTATACTCTATCAATTTTAGGAAATAGTCAAGCCATCCAACCCTTGTGAATATAGGAAGGACAACTGCATCCTCCAAAATATGTTGATGACCTGTCGACTCTCTCCTTATGACATCTCCTCCCATCTTAGTTTTCTTTACTGCTTAGTACACCAAATCAACTCAAGAGTTCAACTCAATCTTTTCCTACCACCCTCAACTTCACTTATGACTTCAAAACCTTAGTTTCCAAATGTATTCTTACTACCACACCAGTCTATAGCTGCAAATCCCTTGTCAAATTTAGCTCTGATAGAAACCAAGCTAAGGTTCTTACAAATTCTATAGGGTTTCAAGTTTTTAGGAATTGCAAAAATGGCAATGGGTAGAAATATCAATAAAAACATAACTCTAGGCTTTGCATGTCATGATTTCATTAATTCGATTTAGGGTGGAAAATTCTTAAAGATTGGTGAAAAGATAGATTAAGCGTACCCCCCAACTTAATGAGTGAAGTGACCTCACTTCACGGTGATGATTTGGAGGCAGTATAAACGTGAGTTGATGGAATTTAATAATTTAATAAGTCACATGCATGGAAATGAAATAAAAGTGTATAAAAAAGTTTAAAGAAAGCTTGCATAATCATAATAGTATACCTCAAGAACCTTCATGTGAAAATAACCATTGGTGGCACATGGAAACTGAAAGAATATATGCGGTTATGGATTTGATGGGACTGATATTAAATGCAAGGTAATAAGTAGCATGGATGGCAAGTGGATACAATGAGATAGATGCAAGCTAGTGATGTGACTTTTGAAATATTTGAAATGTACGTAGGCAATAATATAATTATGCTACGATATGTAGGATGAATATGCGGGTATAATGGAAATGGATGCTCATAACCTTGCAATAAATATGGTGCCAAATGAATAAAATATTATTTCTAGCCGTCAAACGTTGCTACAAGCACCTACAGTGTTAGGTCTCATTCAGAGTGTAGGTAGTGTGAAGCTACAGGTCCATACAACATTAGGTCCCTGATGAATATGGTGAGTAGGTCCCATGAAAATATAGCCCGAGTATTATCATAACCATGCAGTGTGTGCATAATTATTGTGTTGTGTGTGCATGTGTTGTAAAGCATAGAAAATTAGGTTTGGGTACAGGGGATGAGTTTTTCAACTCAATCGTTGGGTTACCAGACGTGCTTGGTATGTCCCTTAATGTAGATGTAGGACTTTGTGAATCAGATTCTATTTCAGGCTCACTGTGAGTGTCGTATTGTTGTGTGAGTGAAAATATGAAGTCATCATGTTGCATTAGTTTCTTATATAACTTGAGTTTGTGACCATTAACAAGAAGGGAGAACCGGGTTGCATCAATGGTATAGAATTGCACTGCTCCTTTTGGGTAAACCTTACTAATTTCATAAGGACCCAACCACCTAGACTGGAATTTGTCCTTGAAATCCTTATGCCTTGAATTGTACAGCAGAGCCCAATCTCCTTCATGAAATTATTTTAACTTGATAAACTGATCATGCCACTTCATTCACTATTGTTGCATCACCTATGTATGATGGACTGCTTCCATGCGGATTTCATCCAACCCATTCAAAGAGTGCAACCTTTCCTTTTTTTTCTCTGTAAAATCCACGCCTATACTATCCTTAGAGTTTTGTATTCAAATTCTATAGGCAATACTGTTGTTTTAACATAAACCAACTCATAAGGGGTAAACCCTATTGTTGTCTTCCATGTGGTTTTGTATGCCCAAACAACTTCTGGAAATCTGGATACCCAATCTCTTCTATGAAGCTACACTATTTTTGTCAATATATTTTCAATCTCCCTATTAGTAACCTCTACTTGTCCATTAGCTTGAGGATGATATGGGATAGACTTCTTGTGCCTGATCTGATATTCTTCTACCAACTTTGCAATTAGATCTGATGTGAATTGTGGTCCTTGATCAGTCACTATTTATTTTGGTACACCATATCTAGTGAAGATCTCCTCATATAATAATTTTGCAACATTGCCATCTCTCGCAAACTACAATGCCTTTACTTCAACCCATTTGGTTAAGTAATTAGTGCATACCAATATGTATTCTTTACTATTTGAACTCAGAGAGATAGGTCCAATAAATCTAGCCCCCATTTGTTAAAAGGAGCCAGTGCCAGCTAGGGCTGTAAAGGAATTTCATCACTTCTTGTGCGTCTTCCCATCCTATGGCAGTGGTCACAACTTCTAGTATACTTAATAGAGTCCTTATGTAAGGTTGGCCAATAATATCCTATTGTCAAGATCTTGAAAGTTGTCCTTTTGGCTGCAAAATTTCCACCAAAAGGTTCATCATGGCATGCTTTCAATATGTCAAACACTTCATCCTCCCTAATACACCTTCTCATAATGTTATCTAGGCTAGTATAAAACAAAAATCTAGAAATCCATGAATAAGGGAAGCATTTATGAGCAATTGCCTCTTCTCTCTTGGAGAAAAGTAACTTGGAATCTTCTCTTGGAGAAAAGTAACTTGGAATCTATCCTCACACCAAATAGTTTGTTATATCAACATACCATGGTGTGTGTACATTTGGAATCTATCCTTCTGATGATTGGGTAGGAAATCTATACAAGAAATCAGCAACCACATTAGCCTTTCTAGGCTTGTCTACTATTGTTATGTCAAATTCTTGCAACAACAATAACCACCTTACAAGTCTTCCACCTACCACTGGTTTATTCATCAAGTACCTAATGGTTGTATGATCTATATGTATGAATACTTGATAACCAATTATATAATTTCTGAACTTGTTAATGACATAGACAACTGCAAGCATTTCTTTTTTGGTCACAATGTAGTTCAACTCTACTCCTTGGAGGTTTTTGTTGATATGATAGATTACATATTCTTTATTCCCTTCTTTTTACCCTATGACTGATCCTATTGCAAATTCAGATGCATCAGTGTGGATGTGAAATGGCAATGTCCAATTTGGGCCTCTTATAACTGGTGCATGAGTTAAAAGTGCCTTTAGTTTTTCAAATAAACTCTGACAGCCTTCAGTGCAATCAAATTTATAATCCTTTGTCAACAAAATAAACATAGGTGCAACAATTTTACTAAAATCTTGAATGAATCGCCTATAGTAACCTACATGTCCAAGGAAGCTTCTTACATCTTTTTGTTTATGTGGTACAGGTAGGGTAGATATAATCTCAATCTTCTTTGGATCAACCTGTATACCTTCAGTCGATATAAAGTGTCCTAACACAATGCCTTGTGTCATCATCATGAATCACTTCTCATTGTTGAGGGATAAATTGTGTTCCTTTCGTCTTTTCAACACTTTCTCTAGGTTACTAAGAGCTTCCTCATAACTTTCACCATGAGTGGTGAAATTGTCCATGTATATCTCCATGTAGTTGTGTGCAAAATCAGAAAATATGCTAAGTACTGCTCTTTGAAAGGTAGTTGGAGCATTGCACAAGCCAAAAGATAAAACATAATATGCATAAGTTCCCTAGGGGCAGGTAAATATGGTCTTATCTTGATCTCCTAGTGCAATCTTGATTTGGTTATAACCACTGAAACCATCAAGAAATGAAAAATATTTATTTTCAGCCAAAGAATCAAGAACTTGGTCAATAAATGGAAGTGGAAAGTGATTTTTCCTTGTGGCAGTATTTAATTCCTGTAATCAACACAAACTCTCCATTTCCCACCTTTCTTGGGAACTATAACCAATGGTGAAACCCATTCACTATCTGAAAATAGGGTATATAAAATTGGCATCTAAAAGCTTTTGCAATTCAACTTTTACTATATCTCTTAGAGATGGGTTCATGCATATGGAATAATAGGTATTTATTTCATTAATGTAATCTTGTGCATGCAGATCAGGATCAATCAATCGTATCATATATCCCATGCATGCAACTGTGTGCCTGCAACACTAATTTCAAAGAATTTGTTTTTTCAGTTAGGGCATTATTATATTAACATCCTCCTGGCATATTTCCAACTCCTTTGATAATCTTGAACTGACGAGAGATCAGGCTTGGTATGTATATTGGTGTTGAGGGAGTAGTGAATGAATAGTGTGATATCTTCTGTAGATCAGTAAGTACAATACTTTGCAAGGGGTCTTGTAGGTATTAAGACAATCCTACTGCTGCAGGCTCCTACCACGCTTAAGATAGAGATCTCTTATTGTCTTGGTGTAGATGGGAATGTCTTTGATAGCTTGGATGAGTGGGATTTTGATGTTAACATATTTTAAATACCCTAAAAGGTTTAGTCTCAGACTATGTGTGATGCTTTTGTAGAGCTAGGTGTTCAAGAAAAGGTGGCTTGGGATTTGAGGTAGTTTGGTGTACCTGATTTTGCTCAGGCTCCAAAGGTGGTTTATCAAAAGCCTCAACTATAGGTTCCTCATCCTCCATTTTTGTAATTTGGGGGATGAAGGCCCAACAAGTTGTTTTCCTGATCTGAGGTGGACATCACTCACCTCTACCCCATAAGCAGGGTACTGCATAGCTTCATTAGTATAAGCCTGTTGAACAGGCTTAGTGTTAGGGTTAGGTGTAGGTTGGGCATGTATTTGCTACTTGGGTGGCTATGATGTTGGATTTGATGGTTGCATTAGTGCTTGTTTTTGTGGATGAGGAGGGAGCATGGGTTGTTGATAGGTCATATTGGGTTGCTACCATTACTGGCCTTTCTGCCACTAAGGTTGCCATTGATTCTACTAGTTTGGCCATTGTGAATTGTAATTAGGACCTTGAAGGTTTTGTTGTGGCCAAGAATTTGGCTATTGGTTCCAACTAGGTTGAGGATTTGGCCATTGGGAATTTTTCCACTAGTTTTGGTTTGTTTGCCAAGGTTGAGTGTTCCAAGCAAAAAAGTTTTGATTGCTCATAGAGAAAGATGGATTAAAACTAAGGGGGTTTGGTGGCATACCTTATATTTTTTTCCATGGCCTCCTTTGTGCTATACAAAATATTTTTCCATCATCTCCTTCAATTGACTGGGTTTCTCAATCTTTTCTTGTTGGATACTTGGCCACTCGTTTGCACTTACAATTGGCTTTCCTCTACCTACAGTTAGGGCAGTACTCAGTGAACATGGCTTCTGCTTCTTCTTGATGTGGAGAGTGTCCAACTATGTTTATAGATGACTGATTATATTATGCTTCATGTTGGACAATAAATTATTGATTTCAACTTTGGAAACCCCATTAGAGGACTTACTTGTGATGGATGACCTCTCCCCTCTTGGCTTCCTAGAAAGAGTCCTAGAATAATTTCTACAGACCTTACAAATGTCTTCAAATGAACCTATAGAAATGTATCCTCCCCCAATAAGGTTGAGGGCATCCATACATCCATACATTCTTCATTAATCCCCCTTAAAAACACCAATTTAAGGGATTCCTTTGACAGTTTATGTTGTGGGTTTTTCTTTAAAGCAAACTGAAATATGTCTATATAATCTTCTAATGGCTCATCCTCTTTTTGAGACATCGAGAAAATTTCATCTGTCCTCCAGTCTAGTCCTCTGCAATAGTCCTTGTATTTTTCCAAGAACTTTGTTTTCATGGTGTCCCAATCTAGAACAACATCCTTGCTAATCCCCATAAACCATCTGAGGGCAACATCCTTAAGAGTAGTTGGGAAGAGCTTGAGTCAGTGGGCATCAATAGTGTAATCATAACTTCTGCACAAGACATCAAAATCAAAGAGAAAAGTATCTGGTTCCTTAGTTACCAAGCCATAAAATACTGGTAATGATGATGGTGGAATATTCTTCAACACAGTAGCTTTGGCTTGGTCAGTAATGGGGAAATCAAAGGCACCATGCTCTGGGTCATCTACTGTTGCATCTGCAATTGTTTGGAAGGTCCCGTCAATAGCTATGGAAGATGATGATGATGATGAATATGATGAAGATGGAAGGGCAGTTTCTACTCTTTCAACAATCTCCATAATATACTCGAAAAAACTATCATTATATTCTCTATCTTGGGTGTCTAAAGGGATGAATCTTCCTTGGTTATCTCTCTACCTCCACATACGATAGATTTGTTTTTGTATGGAAACGACCCTACACAATGTTAGTATAACTCCAGGTGTTTGTTTTGAAGATGAAATCTATCAGTCCTAATAGAAAATAGAAAATTTTAACTATGAAAGCTATAAAAATAGGTCTATGAAGATAGCACCATCCTCATCAACAACACCAAAAATGTAGATTCTAAGCTAATGTTTTGTAAAATTGGTGGTCACTCAATTTAGAGGGTCAACTAACTAAATAGTCCACTTGACATTGCTTAAGACTACATTAAATCATCAACCAAGGTACGTAAGCTTATGATGGTGCAACATTGTATATGCCTTCATGGACTCAAACTACCTAAATTATCCTTCTGAAGTTATTCTAGTTGTTGGAAATTCACAAAACTGTAAAAGAATAAAAGTATAACTAAAACTTAGTTGCTACGGGTACCTACAGTAAAGGCTAAAACTGAACTATTGTTGAAGTGATACTATGTTAACCGAAAACCTGATTAAGATTACTGACTCAACTAAACTGTTCTCTGGAGTATTACTAATAATTATTACATGCATGTTCCTAAGCATTCACTTATAATAAGCAATAAATGAAATCTCAGTTATCTTGCATACAATCCATGAACAATAGTACACTAATATTAACTATCAACATAAGTAAATAACTAAAAGATGAAGTGAAGAAAAATTCCTTGAGTGGCCAATTTTGTGATAATCTATTTATATATATATAATATAATATAGTGGCTTGCCACTTTCGCTTAAAAAAAAAAACCTTGAGTGGCCTACTCAGGTAACTATTCCCACTTTAACTAAACTCAATCTAACTAATAGATTTCAAACATCTCTTGAATTGATCTCCATTTATTGCATAAGATGGAAGATTACAAAACACTCATACACAAACTGGATTTAACCATTCTATAGATTCATGTTTCAACTGGAAATAACAAATAGTATAAACTATGAACAACCAACTAACTAAACTATAAACTCAACCAACTGTTATATACAGATTGAGGAAGTCTTTATTAAAAGCAACAACTTTAACCGAAATCATTAATTCCACTCCCAGATATCTAGAGTGTGGATTCAAGATTTGGAATTATTCAACCTATAACTAAAAAAGAAATAGAACCCTATCAAACTAGAAAATTTTCAAAGCATAATACATTCAACCATATGTCCATCTGTCAAAGTTCCATATCAGAAATACCTCTTCTTCAATGTTTATCAATTGTTTATGATAACATGTGTTCTATCTTCCTTAAATTCCTTTGACCAATAATCACCACATTCAACTGTTTCTGCAACTTCTCATGTTTCAGTATCCAATGCCCTTTTTGCTATGGGTTCATCCCGCAACAACTATGTATCATGGTTCCTCTTTTTGTTGCAAACAAGTTAGTTTCACAAAATACATACACAAGGATAACCATCATAATTAAGCATAACTTTCCATAAACACTTCCTTGCACATATTCATATAAACCATTTAATGCTAATATATTAAACCATAATTCCATCACCATGTTTTTAGGTCTTAGGTCTGCATAATGGATACAAAAAGGATAATATAATATGGAATATTTTTAGGAGGTGTGTTTAAAATTATCTTAAAGTTTGCATAAAACCAAAAAAAAACAAACTATTATCTAGACCTATCAGTCCGCACCAGGACTTGTGGGTGGAGAAGAGTGAGAAAGCAGTATAGAAGAAGCTCGTGAGAGTTGTTGCAGGTAACAAGAGTCCTGAACAGTGAGAGAGTTTGAAGTCATGAAGGAATTTTTTTTGTAGATTGAGAGTGATGGTAGATTGCATGAGGTGATAATTGTGGAATATTGCAACAAACAAGATGGGATGGGTCATGAGGAGACCCATGCAAAATTTGTTTTTGGAGTAGTATTAGGAGAAAGTAGAGAATGAGAAATTTGAGAAGATGGGATAGATGGTCCATGTGGAAGTTGGAAAGATCAAGGTGAGGATCGAGAAATTAGAAAAGAATGTTGGGAAAGTGAGACAAAAGCGATGAGGAAAAGCGAGAAGAATGAGGACAATAGCCTGAGATGGAAAGAGGAAGATGTGAGAGCAACCCCTACCAAAGAAGTTGCAGCAAATACATGCCATGAGGAAGGCATGGAGGAAAAGGAAGAAAAGAAGGAAGTGAGCAGGGAAGAGGTTGCAATGAATGGTGAAGGTAAAGAAGATTTGTTGGCCCAAATTTTGGTGATTAAAGAAGAGTGGATGTCAAAGTTCATTGTTGCAATGAAAGAGGAAGTAAAAGATGTTGGGACAACAAATAATCATGAGGTAAATTTTGATTATAAATTTAGTTTTGATGATTGTTTTCCTTCATTGATGAAAGTAGAGGAGGATATAGAGCAAGATAAGGGTTTGTGGATGGAAAATTTTAGTTTTCATGAAGTAGTAGAGGTAGATTGGTATGGGGATGCATATGTAGTTGTAGATTGGTGGATGGGTAATAAATTTTTGTAGGTAGAAACTATAGAGGATACTACACATGATGTTTGGTGGAGGTGGTCGATTGGTGGTGGTTTAGATGTTGAACACTTGTGATACTAAGAGGGGGGCATGAATCAATATCCTATTAAACCATTGAATCATTAACCATCCAATTACCAAAGCATATTTAACTATTATAAGGAATGAAAGCATGAAAACATTCACAACATCACATAACACATGAACACCAATATTTTTACGTGGAAAACCCAAAATGGGAAAAACCATGATGAGGATTAGCTCATAAAATTATATTATAACCAGTTATAAGATATTATAGAAAGGCTCATTTCCAAGTGGACTCACTGTCCAAGTGAACTCACTACTCATAGAGAAAAGAAAGAGAGAAAGAAGGTTGGTGGCTACATAGCCAAGATTTTAACTGATACAAAATGAATCTATCATTTGTTGGATTCAATTCCTTTGAAGCTCAAAACACTAACTTAACACTCTTCATTCATCTTAGATCACAAATCTCCACTCTAATTTGCATTCACACAAATTTTCTCAACTTTCACAACTCATTTGCTCAACTCTGCTTATTTTTTGCATCACTACTTGTATTCAGATCATGTACACATTCAAATTCCTATATCCTTAAACTCTAAACAAACTTGTATATATATCAAGCTTCATCACAAACATCAATTATGTCGACCTAATTAGATGTAGCCCTAAAACATACAAAATGTGCCTTGTTTGCACCTAATTCAAATCAAAATTCCTTCATGCCCAAAACAACATGTAATATAGGTCGACATGGACCTATAATATCTCCCTCTTACATTCACATCACATATTTAATCTTCGCAACCCTTTGCTTACATTAGGTCGACCAAGCATAGGACCTAAAAAAAAAATACTCCAACTGTTCATCACCATAGGACACATGGACCACAAAAAGTCACGTCAACTAGAAAAAATAATGCTTTGACACTCATTAACATTCTCCCAAAACTACAAGGTCTAACTCAAATCCACAGAGGAGTGCAGACTAGATAAGTCATAGACAATACACAAAAAACTATGTAAACCTTATATGTTGATCTTCTGTTACTTGTATCTTTCAAACCACTTATCCAAATCAAGTGAAATTTTGAATGAATATGCTACTGATAGTCATAAAAAACATATTAGAATCATAGAAGTCAATCTCTAAGGGTGAACGAATGCATACCAAAATATTGAAAGGCTTTGTGTACTTAATATGTCGGTGTAGAATCTTATTAAAAAAACTTAACTGTTTCTATGTGCGGATCAAACCCTCTTGCAAAATGTCTCTTCTACAATCATCCTTAATACTATGTTGACATCCATCATGTAATTTTGGCATTAATGACAACATTATTCATTCTTTCAACAATCTCCCCCTTTGTCATTGATGGAAACATGTGCCAAAAAAAACTTCTCTCCAAGTCGCTCTCTAAGTATCTCTCCCCAAATATCTCTCTCCCTTTGACATCAATGGCGAAGGGTGTGCTAGTATTAACACTATGTATGCTCCCCCTCAATATATATACAAATTAAAGTAGTTGAAATAACTAAAATGAAAGTACGAGCTCCCCCTTAGAAAGTTAACCAAAAACTCCTAAACCATCTGTATATTTCCAAAAGAATTTGTAAACTTGAAAAACTAAAAAATGCATAGAAGTAGAAATGGTCAACCCAAAGATGTTGACCCCTAAATCTTATGGAGAATATCTTTCCAAGAAAATATTCCTTCTTCCCAACTTTTCTTCGCCGTTGCAAGCATTTTGTGTTGAGACTCAAGCTCCTTCAACGTGTCCTCTCTTTCTTCCAAAGTATTTGGAGTAAGATTTATCTTTAAAATTTTGTCAATACCGACAAGGGCACTTGAGCCAAGTATGTTCTTTGTTTTTACCAAGTCCCTTAACTTCCCAAGCTTCTTGATTATCTCTTCCTTCTAGTTTTGCAAGGTGAAGAATATGTCATGTAAGTCCACTATGGCAGACCAAGTTTGATCATTTTTGTCCATTTACAGATCATAGGCACTTGATGCATTACCTATCTAGGACTCAATTGAGTCCATTTCATCCTTTATGTCTTGTGTGGCATCCAACCACTTCATGCAATATAAAAATAAGGTTTTTTCCTCTTCTTCACATGCTTGCACTTCCTTCAAGTACTCTTCAACCCTGTTATGTGTAGATGCACACTTATCTAAAGTCTCTGACAGCTTATTTTTTTTAAGCCTCATTTCAAATTCTATCTCAACTTGTCCTTTTAGACCAGAGGCATATTCCTTGAATGAATCAATCAATAACTTAAAGTTTTCCATTGTAGATAAAGATGTATCAACATTAGTTCTAGGTGTTACCTCCTGCAAGGTTTTTATGGCTTCATCCATCAATTCACCACTTCTTTGGTGTGCTTTAATAATCTCCTTCCTTATTGATGCATGACAAACATCACCCAACTGCAACTTATGAATAGGATAAATCTTGTGTAAATCTGCATTGTCCTACTACATGGGAAATTGCAACAACTAAGATGAAACTACTAGTTGGAATCTTAATTGCTTAGACAAAAGGCCTTTCAAGGGATTACTGGAGGAAGATTCACCGAAAGGCTTGGGTAACTCCTTAGTTTTCTTAGCTTCTTCATTCTTTCCGGTATCAGTGTCCTCTTCTTCCTCTACCTTTTCTTCTTCTCTAGAGGCCTTATCTTCATCTTTGTCTTCATCTTCCTTTTTATCTTCATATCCGTTGGCCTCGTCCTTATCTCCTTGCTCACTCTCTTCCTTCTTGTCTTCTTCTCCTTCCTTCTTACCATCATCTTCTCTTCCTTTTATTTTCTTCATTCTCTTGCCTTTGTTTATTATTTGCATCATGCTTATCACCTTCACCAGTGCCCTGCTCTGTGTTTATTAGAGGAACAAATGTCCCTAGAGTGCCTTGATCAGTGTTTACTAGTGGAGGAGTAGACTTTTCTACTATTGTATCATGTGTCACTGGAGAAATAGGGGTGTCATCCTTTGATGTTTCCTCTTCGGTCCTGATTTATCCTTCTGCAGTCTTCTCATCCTCAACATTTCCTTGCATTGGTTCATCTATATCTAGAGGAGTATTATCTAGTTTTCCTTTGCATCAGTAACTCCAATGTTTTCCACATGCTCCTGTTGAGCTTCAATTACTAGATCTTGTTCTTTACTGGTGGTAGCAATGTGAATAATGCCATACTTTTGAGAAATGTTAGTGATATTTTCCTTTGTTTGACTCTACATTTTCTCAAACTCATCTTGCTCTCTTCCCATAAGAATTGTGACTCTTTGTTTAGTTATAAATTCCTTGCTATAGACTTGGGCCAATGTGGCCTTATCAACACAAATAAGGCTAATAAAATTTTCTCCATAGCATCTAATATAATCTTATTTTTCTTTATATTGCCTCTCTTCTCCTCTCCATTAAAATGTTCCACACATCATCTAGAGCCTTCTTATTTATATTCTCCATATCTACTTCAATGATGATGATATACTTTATTATTTCTTCAATTATGGCGGCTCTCCACCTCATTTGCATTTTGATATAAAGTAGTTGTTTCTTTCAACATTTGATGATGCAAAATTCCTTTAAACAATGCATCTAACTTCATTGGACTGTGAGGTCTCTCTGGATTTATCTTCTTCTTCTTTTTCTTCTTCAGATAATCTGTTTTTGGTTTCTTTTCCTTCCTTTCCTTCATCTTCTTATGCATGTGTATCTCGAAGGCTTGCTTTTCTTTTTCAATATCCTCTTCATCAGAGGTATCAATTATGTCTACTCTTTGTCTCTTTATGCTAGTTCTTCTTCTTTCCAATTAGGGTCCTTCATCCTCTTCTTCTTCTTCAAATAATGTACTTAGGCTTTTCTCTCTCACAACTTTCTCTTTTCTTCTTTTTGATGTGGTGGCAGTAGTGGGGGCTGCCAGAGTAGTTTTCTTTCTCTTCTTAGGCCTTGTGGCCTCCTTTAATTGAAGTTCCTTTATCACTAGAGCACTAGTCTTCATTCTCTTAGTTATGTTGGCGGTAGGTGGTAGGTGGTGTTACAGAGGGCATCTGAATATTGGGGGGAGTGGTGGAAGCTATTCTTCTAGATCTTCTAGGTTCGGTGAACCCACCTACTGTGATTGCCTCTCCCTTTGCTCTTGCTCATGCTTCCATCACTTATTCTTCTATAAACCCTTTGCTTTTTGCAAACTTTTCTACCATATTTTTCACCTTCTTTTTCTCTAGCTTCTTCAACTCTATATGCACTTCCATGGATTTCTCTTCATATGTGCCATATCTTTCTTGTGTAGTGTCCTTAGGAATTTTCAATAGTATATCAACATAACCATTGACTTCATTCTCATTAGTTTCATATCCAAGTGGAAAAATCTAGATAGTTTTGGGTTCTACATCCTTAATAATACATTCATCAGTTGTGACCAAAAAAGTGATGGCATTCTGATATTTGTCCACCACTAACTTAGGGATCTTCTCCCTTTCATGCATTCTCTTATGGAATACTACAAAGAATGTATAAATGCTTCATCCTGAGCTTTCATACCACCAATGTTGTGTAGGTATTCCAAGATTTGATGGGATACTAGTTTTCTCTTCTCCCATATGACATTGTTTCTTCCTGGAAGCTCCTTGAGAAAGTAGAGCAACAAACAAACTACTAAAGAACCAAAATTGAAGGGGTATTTCTTCTCTCTAGTTTGCTTCAAGTTCTCAAATATTTTTTTTCCTGAGCAACTCACATAAATCATATTCCTTTCCTCTTTCCACCATATCATAGGCTATATTAATTGTTGTAGCTAACACAAAATTATCTCTATTTATGTAGTATATCTTATACCCTATGACCATAGTTGCATATCTTACTGCAGGGTTCTAGATAGTGTTCATAGTGAGAGCTCTTTGATAAAATGTGGCACCAGTCAACTCCATCACATCCTTGTTTTTCACAAATTTTAATATCGGTATAGGTCCGGAGGCACAAAGTCCAATAACCTCCCTTATAACTTCCTTAGATATCAAACCAGGCATGTCAATCCATATGAATTTAACATGTAATCTACTCAATGCCATTCTCACAAACTTAGTGTCATAATCATAAATGAAACATGGAAACCATTGCTAGATGTCTAGTTTCTTCTTCACTAAGGTTTCATACTCTAGCTTAATTTGAAAATCATTTCTGATCAATTTGCTTGTCCATAGGTCAGTGGATCTTGTGTGGTTATATTCTACCATTTTCTTGTGAATATAATCCATAATGTCTTTTGTAGGAAGAACCCTATATGGAATACTTGAAAAAAAGGCTTTGAGCGGGTCATTCTCAAATATTTTCATGGGGAACTTCTTGAATTTTGGTTAGGGCTTCTCACTAACATTCACTACAATAGGTGTTGCCATCTCTATTGAATTCAAATGCTTTGAGAAACAAAAAATACCTTTTTCTTACTCAACTAGAACTAGGGTTTTGATGCTCTACTTCACAAATCGCCTTTGATCTCTTGAATTCACTCTGACTCACTTTGCTTGCTCCAAATGCATAAAAGTGAATAAAATCAACTAAATGTAGATACTTGTAACCCTTTGATCTTCCCTAATTCACATTGAATGTGCCAAAAAATAAAGCTAGTAAAACCCTTCTTTGTGTAATAGTAAACTCTAAATCGCTCCACAAATCTCCGCATTTACATATTTTCTTTCGGTGTCTTCTTTAGAAGGTTAAAATTATTCATCTCTGTGACATATCTTTGTGCCAAGCCATGGCACCTTATATCGATTGAGGTTTTTTTTTTTTATTAGTTATTGCTCCCCCTAAGCCAATGCTTAGGTTCAATTCTCGAAGGAATCATTTGCATTGGATGAGGGCACAAATTCATCCTTGCTCTTAGTCTCCTCTTTCTTTCTCCAAATATTTTCCATTTCCTTCTTTACTTCTACTAGATCAATCTTTTTTACTGGTTCATTTCTCTTTGCCATATTGTCCTTCTTTATGTTTATGCTTCTGTAAAACTTAGCAATATGTCTGGAAGTCTATAGTAATTGTGATGTACAACATTCTTTTGAATGACATTCCTTCCATTCATTCTAGATCTACACTAATTATCTTTATATCCAAATCCATAACATGTATAACAGTAAACATTGAAAGGTTGAATCATTCTACCGTTGTTATATTCATTCATCATTTGACTTCTACATTCATTTGCTCTATGTCCAAATTTATTGCATGTAAAGCATTGACCAGTAAAAGATGGAATATTTTGATTTATTTTGCTTCTACATTCCATTGCTCTATGTCCAAATTTATTACAAGATTAACAAATACCATTGAAAGATGGGTACCTTTGAGCATTTGGTTATCTTACAAGGGGTCTTCTAGAATTGTTTCTTTGATTCTGGATCTTACCATTGTTCTTTTTGTCTTCACTCTTCTCTAGTTCATTGATCTTCTTTACATTTGGTGTTTGATCTACTTTTGAGCTTTCTCCTTTCTCAAGTCCCAAACCACCTTTGTCTTTAGATGCTTTTGGCTTGCAATCAACTCATCAAGCATTATAGAACTTGTCTTGAATTTCTCTTCATGAATTATTGCTTTCTCCAGATCTGATCTCAGATTTACCACTTCTTGTCTAAGCCTCATGCATTCATTAGATTTCCTTTTTTCCATTTCATTCAGACATTCCTCAATTCTTTTCTCTTCTCCCACTTGCACTTTCAGTTCAGTGATGTCTTCATTTGATTTCTTCAATTGTTCATTGACCTCCTTATGCCTTTCTCTAAACTTCTTGATTTGCTCTCTCAATTTTTTGATGCATTCATTTGCTTCTTTATGATTTTTCTTCAGATCTCTATTTTCACCTTCAACTTTATTAAGATCTTCAAGAGTGGCTTTGAGTTATCCATTTTTTTCAAGAATGTAATCTTCTTTTGTGTATTCAATAGTAGGAATCTCTTTTGGAGGAGTAGGAAACTTTCTATCAGCCATGTGTTCAATCTCCAAGATCTCCCCAAAGCGGTCAAGCTACTTCTAGGGATCCAAACTTTGATACCAATTGTTGAAAACTTGTGATACTAAGAGGGGGGTGAATCAATATCCTATTAAACCATCTAATTACCAAAGCATATTTGACCGTTATAAGGGATGAAAGCATGAAAACATTTACAACATCACATAACACATGAACACTAGGAATTTTACATGGAAAACCCAAAATGGGGAAAACCACGGGGAGGATTAGCTCATAATATATTATAATTGGTTATAAGATATTACAAAAAGGCTCACTGCTAGGTGGACTCATTATCCAAGTGAACTCACTACTCACAAATAAAAGAAAGAGAGAAAGAAGGTTGGTGGCTACACAACCAAGATTTTAACCGATACAAAATGCATCTATCATATGCTAGATTTAGTTCCTTTGAAGCTCAAAACACTTACTTAACACTCTTCATTCAACTCAGATCACAAATCTCTACTTGTCTTTGCATTCACACACCTTTTCTCAACTTTCACAACTCATTCACCCAACTTTGCTTATTTTCGCATCACTGCTTGTATTTAAATCATGTACACATTCAAATTCCTATATCCTCAAACTCAAAAAAACCTCGTATATATAGCAAACTTCCTCGCAAACATCAATTAGGTTGACCTAATTAGATGTAGCCCTAAAATATACAAAATGTTCCTTGTTGACACCTAATTCAAATCAAAATGTCTTCATTCCAAAACAACATGTAATATAGGTTGGCATGGACCTATAATAGCTCAATCTTACATTTGCATCACATATTTAATCTTTGCAACCTTTTACTTACATTAGGTCAGCCAGGCATAGGACCTAAAAGCAAAATACTCAAATTGTTCATCACCATAGGACACGAGGACCACAAAAAGTCACGCCAATTGGAAAAAAAATACTTTAACGCCTGTTAGAATTCTCCCAAAATTGCAAGGTCTAACTCAAATCCGCGGAGGAGTGTTGACAAGATAAGTCATAGACAATACACAAAAAAATTGTGTAAACCTTATATGTCGATCTTTTGTGACTTGTATCTTTCAAACCACTTATCCAAATCAAGTGAAATTTTGAATGAAGATGTTATTGATAGTCATAAACAACATATTAGAATTGCAAAAGTAAACCTCCAAGGGTGAACGAATGCAGACCAAAATACCATAGGGCTTTGTGTACTAAATTTGTAGGTGTGGACTCTTATAAAAAATACTTAACTGTTTCTATGTGCGGATCAAACCCTCTTGAAAAATGTCTCTTCTACAATCATACTTAATACATTGTTGACATCCATCATGTAATGTTGACATCAATGACAACTCATTAATGACAACCTTCTTCATTCTATCAACATTGGAGCCCACATAGAAGGAGAGAAGAGGGGAATTAATTTGGTGGAGGAGGTCGGGCTATGATGGGCATGATTCCACAAGGGGAAGGATGAAGAGGTTGCAATGTTGTTGGAGGAATATAATGAGTGTTCTAGAAAGATGTTGGAAAAAGAGAAAGAAGACATAACCCTATGCACATTTCACAGTGATGGAGTTCACTGTAGATTGTTCACAATCTCGAAGGGTGATTCTATCACTCAACTACAATATTTCTACCCCACATGTCTAATGCAGGAGCACATGGGTGCATGTGCAATCAACATCACCCAAAAATAATTTTAACTGTTTGTTTCAGTTTTGGTTTGTTTTAGTCATGTTTGGCATCTCTCAACATAAGGAACTCAATTTTGTAGTCAAACTGTCAATTTGAAGTTTTTGCTTAAATGACATTTTTAGGCTCCAAAAGTAGTTTTCAAAATTTATTTTTGAAAA
>VDFB02011269.1:0-32411 GCA_007258455.2 Sequoia sempervirens
TCTTACCTTGCCACATTGGGATCACAGGTGATCAAAAAGTGGAAGGTTATTACTTTTAGTTAGCTTGATTTCCCAATAATACAAGATCCCCTTCTCACCGTATGCTCTCACCTTGCCGACATCAGGATCTGGGTGATCAGAAAGTGGAGGGTTGTTTATTAGTTGTTTATGATTGCATTTTGGTTAACACTAATGGGTGAAGTTTTTGGAAAAAATTAAGGGTGGGTTATTATAGTGGTGTTAGAGTTGGTTATCTTTCTAGCCCATGCTTTTGACACATGCAATGCAGCTGTAATCATCTATGAGCAAAAGAGAAAGATAGTATTATGATAGAGAGAAGAAGAAAAATCAGTGGCAACCACCAATTCTAGAGGGAGAGACAGTTTCAAGGATTCTTGGGATCCATTCAGATTCTTCTAGAGACAGTGACAGTTTAGTTGAGGTTATGGAAGACAAGGGTAAGGAAAAAGGCCCACCCAAAAATCCAGATGAAAGAATAGAGAGAAAGTATGACATTATGTTGGACATGATGTCATAGTTGTTGGCAAAGGTGAACCATGGAGTTCCTCAAGTTAGCCAATTGCCACAAGGTGAAACTAGCTCCATTGACCAGTCAAACACAGGTGGATGCACTACTACAGTAGTTTTAGGGTACACTCCTAGACCATTCCAGCCCACATTCACATGTAGGGAGGAGCCCCATGGTGCCCAAGAGGAGTAAGTACCTTTGGAAGATGAAGTCAGGACAACTTACATGGAGTATGTTTCTCTACTAGTTGAGATTCGAGAGTTATTGACCTTAGATTAGTACCTCCATCAACAAAAGAAAAGGGGTGGAAGAGTGGAGAATAGAGGGCCACCAATGCAAAGAGATTTCCCTAATTCTCTAGGAAAAGTAACATTGGCACACTTTGATGGTAGTGAAAAGTGCACCGCTAGAGCTTGGGTGTAGAAGATGGATAACTACTTGTCACTGAAACCCATGCTAGAAGATGAGACAATCAAAATTTCCATGTTGTGTCTTGATGGAGCAACTCACAAATGGTGGTATCATGGTCTCGTCACACTTGGCCATAATTTGATAACTACATATGATGAGTTCACCAAAAAACTCATCGAGAGGTTCGACAAAAAGGATCCGAAAATACATTTTAGAGAGCTCACACAGCTAAAGCAGTTTGGTCCACTTGACACTTATATTTTAGAGTTCCAAAGATTCTTCGTCATGGTTCCTAGTATCATGGAGAAGAGGCTTGTAGTCCTTTTCAGTGAAGGGCTCATGGAGCCATTGAAGGCTTGGGTTAAAACTTTTGATCCACCAATTCTTCATGAAGTGATAAGGAAGGAAAGAAGCATTGAGCTTGCAACCCCAAAGACCAAATTTCCTCCTAAGACCTTTCCGCATGATAGAGACAAGAGGTGTGACAACAAGGAGAACACACAGCCCAAAGAAAACCCCGCAAAGAAGGTGGAGGAAGACACCAAAAAAGAGCTAATGAAGAAGAATCTTTGTTTCACATGCAAAGAGCCATGGGCCCCAGGTCACAAGTGTTGGGAAAAGGGGAAGAACCATCAATTGGAGGCCTATTCAGCTAATGGATCAGAATCAAAAAATTTAGACCAGCATGATAAATCAAAGGAAAGTGAAGATGAAGGGTCAAAAGAAGAGACTGGGAAGGTGAAGGAAAGTGGTGGCACTCTTGCAAGGATCTCTAGCCTTCAAAGAAGCAATTCTTTCAAACTTAGAGGGCTGTTGAAAGGGCAGCAAGTTGTTGCTCTAATCAACACTGGTGCTATGCATAATTTCATTGACGAAGATATTGTGGCACAATGCGGGCTCAAGACTAGAAAATTTGGAGATTTCAGATTCATGGTTGCCAATGGTAACACAATGTTTTGTGTTAGGATGATACCACAATTCAAAATCCTATTAAAGTAGTATGAAGTCAATGATGACTTCTATGTTGTCAACACTAGAGGCACAAATGTCATTTTGGGTATGCAGTGGCTTCGTTCCTTAGGGGAAATCACCTTGAACTTGAAATCCATGGAGCTGAAATTCCAAGATGGTGATAGGAAGGTGGTATTGAAAGGAATGAATAATGGGGGATCCAACACTCTTACATGCAAGTTGATGCAAGGAATGGGGTCCAAGCAAGAAGATGGAATTAGTTACCAAACTCACGACAATCCCCTGTTTGACATGAAAGCAGAGCTAACATTTCCAAATCCTTTATTTAAGATGCACGAAGACAAGGTGATAGAAGAGACATTATCTCTAGTTGATTTGCTTCCTCTGATGAGTTGTGATGTGATGGATCCTTGTGATAAGGAGGTTGGCCCTTTTGATTCATTGCAAGGAATAGAGTATCATCTTGAATCAATTAATGTTGGTGTGGTGAGCCCTTGTGTTGAGGTTTCAAATGTTCACAAATTTCTTGGGGTTATGTCACACAAGTTGATGAAATGTTGGCAACCTCAACATGATGGAGTCACTTGGGGAGAGGTTTTTCATGCCTAGGATCATAGGCATGGACAAATTGTTGTTGTTACCTCTCTTTGCAGTTAACTTATGAGTCCATTGATGACCCCACCAATGGATTGGAGAGAGATTCTGAGCAAATATTGGCTCTATGGTGAGTTGGTGACACTTGAGAGGACCTTTCTAGCTATGGACATGAGTAGAGGTGTCATTTTGGTAGATGTTTTTCAGTGTTGCAGTAGCTGTTCTTCTTCTTGGGTGTTGATTTTTCAAAAAATCAGATATCAAGTTGACCATTTCAGACTTGGAGAGCTACAGGTATGCTCATTTTCAGTCCATTCAGCCCCTTAGCAGGATTGACTTGTGGTCTTAGATGAGGGGAATGTTGAGTTTTGGCAATCAAAACCCATGTGGGAGGAGTCTACAAGCACCAATCAGTTGCTATTCTAATTCATTCACTTGTACTTATGTTTGGGATCGTGGATTATTTTTAGTAATGACCTTCATGATGGAATGCAAGAAGCTGAGAATGAGGAAGTTAGCATTAACTTTCTAATGTCCCCTTCTCAGTTGATCGTTTCATTAACTGTTGGCCTATTCCGGAGACCCGAGGCTATGCGGATGGTGAAATTAGGGTTTCCTAGTTTTGAGGAGGTTGTTGCTTGGAGTTTGGGATTCGATTGCGGATTCTTTCTGGGTTTTCAGAGAGCTTCGCAGTGGTGTGTTCAGTTTGGCATTCCGGACAACTTCGCGAATTTACTATTTTTAGTAAATTCTATTTTTGGCAGTGGACAGTTTGGGTTCAGTTCAGTTGGTCTTCTTCTTCGGTTGTTTCAGCTGGCACTTCAGTTTTGGCCTTGGGCGCATTATTCTTGGAGAGATAAGTATTTTTCCTTATAATATTATATTTTAATATTATATGACCCTTTTGCATAGCAAGCACAACTTAAGTTGTTTTAAAAAGAGGGACTTAAAGGGTCTAGGCGCCATGGAGGGATAAGTTATATTTTATAAAGTCAAATATTAAGCTTTTGAAAAAGGATGCCTATATGAAGGTTTGACTTTATTTTAAAATGTGAAATAAGCAAAAAGTGAAAATGGACGCCATCTTTTGGAGGGAAAAGGTGAATTTGAATTTAGGGTTTTGGGCGCCCTCTGGAAGCTTCTAGATGTTTCTCTCTCGTCTATATAATCAGGCCTCAGCTCTTCATTTGGGATCTTTTGTCTACTACACCGTTATGCTGCTGGATTGTATTCAGGCACTCGCTTCAAGGAAAGCACACCTCCTAGCATTGGCTCATCTTCTTGCTTGAAAGATAGCAACTAGTTGAGAGGTTAGCTTGTAATTGGGTTGTTTTGGCATTGTAGTTGAGTTACTTGCATTTAGTTGATGTTATTCAAGCATTTTGTCATGTTTCAGTGTTGCTGATGTTGCATAGCTGTAGGCTGTTATCATTCATAAATCAAAAATACAAAAAGATATCGTTTTGGGTATTCAATATATCATCTTTCCTCATTGGGGCGACCCACCTTGCAAAGTTACAGATTTTATTTTGCTGTTTTGGATTTTATCTAGCAAGTTCGCCCTTTTAAGAGGGCCGTACCATTCTGTCTCAGCCTTGGGATGTGTGCAGAAAGTTTTAATGATGTTTGGTGAGGTTTAGAGGTCTTGTTTTGGGCGCCTTTGTGTCTAGAGCAATCTGCATTTGATATTTTGTCAATTGAGCATGTATTGAGTGAGATATGAGCTATTGAGTGAGGATTGGTTTGCAGATTTCACCCATTTGATGTGCAGGTCTGATAAATCAGAACTGAGAGAATCGTCTCTTGGTTAGTGCATAAGCATTGAAAGTTGTATTCTGCCATTGGAAACATTCTACACATTTGCAGCAGTGAAATATTTAGAAATACTCATGATTTAAGTGATCTTTCTGATATCTTGTAAGCTGTTAGTAGTACTATCAGCACTTCATCTTTATCTTGCAATTTGAGTTATTGTACATTCCCACTGAATAAGTGGAAGAGGCTGGCTTGCCGCCTATTTACTTGTTTTGCATTGTAATTCCCTAAGTCTCCGCCATATGGTCGCCTCTTATCCATCATGGACTGAGTAGCACATACTTGGTGTTGAGCTAATTTTCTGTATTGCATTAGATAGGGATCCTCTGACCGTATGCTCGCCGTTCGCCGGCGCATCACTTGGTTAGAGTTCTTGTTCAGCATTTCCTTTTGAGATCCTCTGACCAATGCTCACACCTTGCCCACATCGGGATCCTGGTGTACATTCTGGTTAGAGTTACTTTCCGCATCGTTTTGGTTTATGCTAACCTTAACGGGTGCGTGTTGCATTGTAATCATTTGTGAAAATCAAAAAAAATTGGTCCGGTTCTTTACAGTGGTATCAGAGCCATGATTCTGCCAACCTGTGCCCAACAGTGATTCAGTGGTCAGATGAGTGACAGTGATTGCAGATACTTCACCAGAGGTCAGGCCAGAAGACAACAGACACAGTTTCCGCCAGTGCCAGAAGCAGATACTTTGTCAGAGGCTTTGAGAGAAACAGGAATAGCAGTGGATACGGGTAAAACAGTTGAGAACATGTCAGACAATCTTAGGACAGCCATGGAAGAGAAGGACGCAAGGATGGAAAAGAAGTTTGATGGAATGATTGAGATGATGTCTCGATTACTTGCTAAAATGGATCAGCAAGCTACTCAGAACCATACTCCGAATCAAAACCATGCTACAGGAGAAAGCAGTGGTGTCAATGGAAACAATGGGAATAATGGGAACAATGGAAGCAATGGGAATAATGGGAACAATGGTAATGGAGGCAGCAGAACTATTGGACAGCATGATACCATCTCTAGCGGATCAGCCTCTAGACCGCTCTTTCCTACATTCACTCCAAGGGAAGAACAACAAGTTGAAGCTACCGTTCCTTTGGTAGACGATGCTAGGCAAGCCTACATGGAGTACTCCACCCTACCACCTGATCTTAGGGACCAATGGTCCTTTGATCAATTCTTGAATCAGAGAAACAGAAGACACGGAGGAAGAGTTGATAACCGAGCTTATATGGCTCCTAGAACTGATTTTCATCAAGCCTTAGGGAAGGTAACATTGGCTCACTTTGATGGAAGTGATAAGTGTTCAGCAAGATCGTGGGTTCAGAAGTTAGATAATTACCTTTCACTTCGTCCCATGCCAGAAGAAGATGCCATCAAGTTTGCAACACTTCATTTGGAGGGAGCTGCCCATGAGTGGTGGTACCATGGTTTGGTCACTCTTGGCCATAACCTTATTCGAACCTATGGAGAATTCACCAACAAGCTGATTGAAAGGTTCGACACTAAGGATCCTGAAGTAAGATTTCGCGAGCTTGCACAACTCAAGCAGCATGGCTCCTTGGATTCTTACATTGCTGATTTCCAGAGACTTTCTGTGATGGTGCCCAACATCACCGAAAGAAGATTGGTTGTGTTGTTTTCTGAAGGTTTGGTTGAACCCTTGAAAGGGTGGGTTAAAGCTTTCGATCCACCAAGTCTTGATGAGGCAATCAAGAAGGCTCGTAGTATGGAGTTATCAGCCCCTAGGCCTAAATTTCCGCCTAAGCCTTTTGGCCATAAGAAGGATAAGGATAAGAGACATTCTTCTAATCAGCACAAGAAGTTCCCACCTAAGTTGACTGAAGAGCAACGTGAACAGCTCAGAAAGGAGGGCAAGTGTTACACATGTCTAGAGCCTTGGACTAAAGGCCATAGATGTCCTGGAAGAGGGCGTTATAATCAAATGGGGACCTATTCTGATTATGAATCAGCATCTGATATGTCTGATCAGCAGTCTTATTTTGGGGACAGCGAGGATGAAAGAGCCACAGAAGAGTCCGATCATGAGCAAGGAGTTGGGGGCCCTATTGCCCAACTCTCTAGTTTCCAAAAGAACGAATCTTTCAAGGTTCGTGGTGGAGTTGGAGGTCATCATATTGTTGCATTGATTGATACTGGTGCAACGCATAACTTCATTGATGAAGGTGTGGTTGCCAAGAGAGGTCTCAAAACTGAAGAATTTGAGGGCTTCAAAGTCATGGTGGCTGATGGGTTTCATATTTCCTGCACACGAAGAGTTCCTAACATGTCCTTGCAGTTGGGAAACTATGAAGTCAAAGATGACTTCTATGTGGTTACTATTGGTGACACAGATGCAGTTTTGGGCATACAATGGTTACGTTCACTTGGTGAAATCTCTCTCAACCTACAAACAATGGAGCTCAAGTTCCAATCTGATGGCAAGAGAGTTGTTTTGAGAGGAATGTCTAATGGTGGTCCTCGTATAGTTTCTTTCAAAAGGATGGAAAGGCTGATTAGACATGACCAAGTGGAGTGGGCTGCGGAATGCATGGTTCTTCCTGCTAGTCCAGTTGAGACCAAGAGGGAATATCCTCCTGATATTCAATCTATACTCACCAAAAGGAGTAAGGTGTTTGCTGATCTACCACCTGGGCCACCACCAGAAAGGGGTGCTGAGCATGTTATTGAACTTAAGGAAGGGGCCAAACCAGTCATCACAACACCGTATAGATATCCTAAGAAGCAGAAGGATGAAATTGAGAAGAACATAAGAGAACTCCTGGAGATGGGCTTCATTCGCCCTAGCAAGAGTCCTTTTGCTTCAGCTGTAGTTCTTGTGAAGAAGGGACGGCACCATCCGCATGTGTGTGGATTATCGTGCCTTGAATCAAAGCACAATAAAAAATCGGTATCCTATTCCTCGGATCGATGAGCTCATTGATGAGCTACATGGTGCTAAATTCTTCTCCAAAATTGATTTGAGATCGGGTTACTATCAAATCCGGATGAGGGGCTCAGATGTTGAGAAGACGGCATTCAGATGCCACTATGGTCATTTTGAGTTCCTAGTCATGCCCTTTGGCTTGACTAATGCTCCAGCCACTTTCCAGTCTTGCATGAACAGAGTTTCCAGAAGCAGTTGAGGAAATTTGTGTTAATTTTCTTTGATGATATTCTCATCTTCAGCAAGACGTGGGAAGAACACCTCAAGCACTTGGAGGAAGTGCTTAGCATTCTTGAATCAGAAAGTTTGTTTGCAAAAGAGTCCAAATGTGAATTTGGAATGAAGGAGCTGCTCTACCTTGGCCATATAATCAGCGCTGAAGGGGTGAAGGTTGATCCAGAAAAGATCAAGGCTATAGTAGATTGGCCACCTCCAGAAAATTTGACTCATTTGAAGGGATTCTTGGGTCTTTGTGGCTTCTACAGAAGGTTCGTAAAGGGGTATTCTCAAAGTGCTGCTCCTCTTACTGACCTCACTAAAAAGGGGGCTTTCATGTGGTCAGAAAAAGCTCAGAGTGTGTTTGATAAGTTCAAGAAAATCATGAGTTCTTGTCCTGTATTAGCCATACCAGATTTCTCCAAACCCTTTGAGTTACAGTGTGATGCATCAGGGGAAGGTATTGGGGCTGTTTTGATGCAAGAGAAGCATCCAATTGTATTTGAAAGCAGAAAATTAAGAGGGGTTGAAAGGACCTATTCTATCTATGACAAAGAAATGCTTGCAATCATGCATGCATTAGCCAAGTTCAGACAATATCTGGTGGGAAGTAAATTCGTGGTCAAGACTGATCACAACAGTCTCAAGCACTTTATGCATCAGAAGGACTTGAATGAGAGACAGCAGAAGTGGGTGAGTAAGCTACAAGCTTACGATTTTGACATTGAGTATGTCAAAGGGAAGAATAACATTGTGGCTGATGCTTTGTCCAGAAGGCCTCACTTGAGCTCATTGTGTGAGCTTAATGCTGATTGGAAGGAGTTGTTGCTTGCTGATTATGCCAAAAATCAGTTTGCAACCAGCGTTATTGAAGGTACTTTTCATGATGAAAGGTACAAGGTAGTTGATGGGTTGATACACTACAAGGGAAGGATCTTCTTGGTGGCTGATTCTAAACTTAAGAAGAAGATTTTGATGACTTTTCACGACATTCCACTTGCTGGTCATCAAGGTTACTTCAAGACATATAGGCAGATTCGAGAGAGGTTCTCTTGGAAGGGATTGAAGGATGATGTTCAGCGTTACATCAAGGAGTGTAGCACTTGTCAAATGAATAAAAATGAGCACTCTCTTCCAGCTGGTCTACTGCAGCCACTTCCCATTCCAAATCAAAAATGGGAAAGTATCTCTATGGATTTCATCACCGGGTTGCCTAGGGCCCAAGGCAAAGACTGTATTTATGTTGTAGTGGATAGATTGACCAAATTCGCTCATTTCTTTGCCATCACTAGCACATTTACAGCAGCTCAAGTTGCAGATTTGTTCTTCCATGAAGTGTTTAGATTGCATGGGTTGCCTAAAAATATTGTGAGTGATAGGGACAGCAAGTTCCTAAGCACCTTTTGGCAGGAAATTTTTAGGATGAGTGGTACAGTGCTTACTCCAAGCACTAGCTATCACCCACAAACGGATGGTCAAACGGAGATTGTGAACAAATGGTTGGAGGGCTATCTCAGGAATTATGTCTCGGAACAGCAAAGAGCATGGGTAAAATGGCTCCACTTGGGAGAATATTGCTACAATTCATCTTTCCACATGTCAATAAAGATGTCTCCATTCATGGCCCTCTATGGTTACGAGGCTCCAAGCTTTGCTGATTTGGTGTTTGGCGATAGCAAAGCTCCTCAAGCCAAGGATTGGTTGCAGCAGAGCCAAGATGTTTTGAAATCCTTGAAGGACAACCTTCAAATGGCACAAAATCAGCAAAAGATGTACGCTGATCAGCAGCGTGTTGAGCGCTCATTTGAGGTTGGTGATATGGTATATCTTCGGCTTCAGCCCTACAGACAGTCCACACTTAAGAAGAGTGGAGCTGAGAAGCTGAAACCACGCTTCTATGGACCATTCAAAGTTGTTAGGAAGGTTGGAGCGGTGGCTTATGAGTTGGAACTACCTTCGAGTAGTAAGGTCCACAATGTCTTCCATGTGTCTCGCCTCAAAAAGGCACTTGGACACAACGTTGTGGCTTCATCACAGTTACCTCCTTTGGATGAAGAAGGGCAGTTGACCTTGGTTCCAGAACAGATTATTGATTTCAGAGAGCATTCCTTGAGGAGGAGAACAATCAAAGAGTATTTGGTAAAGTGGAAGAATTTACCATTGGAGGATGAAATTCTTGCATCCAGACTACAGCGATTGCTTGAGGGCAAGCAATCTTGGGAGGCGGTATGTCCCCTTCGGCTGATGATACGTTTACGATGCTTGTTGGCCTAATGCGGAACCCATTAGGCAATCTCGAGGATGGTGAAATTAGGGTTTCCCTAGTTTTGAGGGGTTGTTGCTTAGGTTGGGATTGATTGTGCTGGATTCTTTCAGGTTTCGGAAACCCATGATAGTTGTGTTGGAGTTTGGCATTCCGGGCAACTTGTGAATTTACTATTTTAGTAAATTCTATTTTTAGCGATGGGCGGTTTGGGTTCGATTCGGTTGGTCTTCTTCTTGATTTGTTTGGTGGCACTTCGGTTTGGCGAGCATTATTCTTGGAGATAAATTTTTCCTTATAATAGTATGAAGCCCTTTTTGCTGCTTAGAAAGCACAACTTAAGTTGTTTAAAGGGACACCAGGGTCTAAACCATGGAGGGATAGAAGTTATATTTTTGTAAAGAATAAAATATTAGAAAGCTTTTGAAAAGACTGTAAGAAGGTTTATTTATTTTAAAATGTGAAAATAAACAAAAATTGAAAATGGGCCGCCATCTTTTGGAGGAAAAAATTGAATTTGAATTTAGGGTTTTGGTAGCCCTGGAAGCTTCTAGATGTTTCTCTCTCGTCTATATAATCAGGCCTCAGCTCTTCATTTGGCATCTTTTGTCTACTACACCGTTATGCTGCTGGATTGTATTCAGGCACTCGCTTCAAGGAAAGCACACCTCCTAGCATTGGCTCATCTTCTTGCTTGAAAGATAGCAACTAGTTGAGAGGTTAGCTTGTAATTGGGTTGTTTTGGCATTGCAGTTGAGTTACTTGCATTTAGTTGATGTTATTCAAGCATTTTGCCATGTTTCAGTGTTGCTGATGTTGCATAGCTGTAGGCTATTATCATTCATAAATCAAAAATACAAAAAGATATCGTTTTGGGTATTCAATATATCATCTTTCCTCATTGGGGCGACCCACCTTGCAAAGTTACAGATTTTATTTTGCTGTTTTGGATTTTATCTAGCAAGTTCGCCCTTTTAAGAGGGTCGTACCATTCTGTCTCAGCCTTGGGATGTGTGCAGAAAGTTTTAATGATGTTTGGTGAGGTTTAGAGGTCTTGTTTTGGGCGCCTTTGTGTCTAGAGCAATCTGCATTTGATATTTTGTCAATTGAGCATGTATTGAGTGAGATATGAGCTATTGAGTGAGGATTGGTTTGCAGATTTCATCCATTTGATGTGCAGGTCTGATAAATCAGAACTGGGAGAATCGTCTCTTGGTTAGTGCATAAGCATTGAAAGTTGTATTCTGCCAATGGAAACATTCTACACATTTGCAGCAGTGAAATATTTAGAAATACTCATGATTTAAGTGATCTTTCTGATATCTTGTAAGTTGTTAGTAGTACTATCAGCACTTCATCTTTATCTTGCAATTTGAGTTATTGTACATTCCCACTGAATAAGTGGAAGAGGCTGGCTTGCCGCCTATTTACTTGTTTTGCATTGTAATTCCCTAAGTCTCCGCCATATGGTCGCCTCTTATCCATCATGGACTGAGTAGCACATACTTGGTGTTGAGCTAATTTTCTGTATTGCATTAGATAGGGATCCTCTGACCGTATGCTCGCCGTTCGCCGGCGCATCACTTGGTTAGAGTTCTTGTTCAGCATTTCCTTTTGAGATCCTCTGACCAATGCTCACACCTTGCCCAGCTGGGATCTGGTGTACATTACGGTTAGAGTTACTTTCGCATTGTTTAGGTTTGTTGCTAACCTTAGCGGATGCGTGTTTGCATTGTAATCATTGTGAAAACTTGGTCGGTTCATTACTTTCTCAAATTTGCCAATGGGGTGCCATAGGGTTTTGATTGTGTGAAGCAATTCTCCAAGGAGTTGGATAAGATTTTGTTGAGTTTGGTTGCTCTCCTTGCGAGGGAACTTCATGAAATTACATTTGCAAGTACCCAACATAAAGTGTTCCTATTTGGGGGAGCTACAAATTCCTTAGATTTATTTGGGATCCTAAAGCTACTTAGAGGCGTTTCTAGGGTTTCCAAGATTTCTTGGAGGTTTCTTGTCTGTTTTTCAGGAGGATATTGCAAGAGTTTGCAGGATATTTTTCTAGGTCTTTCTAGGTTTTTGAGATCCTTGGTGGGTAGTCATTGCTATTTTCAGCAATGCCTATTTTTAGTACTTACTATTTTTAGTAAGTCACAACTGCATCTCAAAATGTGCTTATTTTGAGTTTGGACACACTATTTTTAGTAGTATGCTATTTTTAGTAAGTGCTATTTTTGGCAGTGATGGAAACTTTAGTTGTTGGTATCTTCTTACTTTTGGTAGTTTGTGCTTCCAAGAGTCTTGGAGTTTGAAAAAGAAAATATTTGCAACTTAAGTTAATTTCATAAAGTCAAAAAAGGCCCCTTGGACCCCCATGCCTAACATTTGACAACTTAAGTTGTTTTTAAAAAGAAAATTTGATGGATGACTACAGTGGACACCAAAATGAAGGATTTAATTGATTTTTAATAAAGTTTATTTTCTCCCCAAGTGTGGCATCCCCTTTTGGAGAAAAAGGGTTTTCAAATTTCTAGGTCTCAAATGTGTTATATATACTCCCTTATTTTCTCTCATTTGGATATGTTGATTGATGATAACAAAATGTTGTTGGAGTGAGGATTGAATCCCTCAAGGGCTTTAGAGACAAAAACCTTCAAAGTTGCTCTAGTTTCAGAATTGAGAGATACTCCCTAGTTGGCCATCGGAGTGGCTTCACTGCAAGAATCACCATTGGAGTTATTGGTGAAATATTTTGAGTTTGTTTTCGATTATGGATTGTTTTGATGTTTTCTAGCTATCTGTTTTGGTGTGCACTTGAGTTGTTGAATTTTTAGGCTCTATGAAGTGGATTTCTTGGTTCCATATACTTCTAGCCATACCTTTTTATGCCTAGGTTGTACCACCCTTTTGGAGTTGCAGATTAGAGCATTGGGTTTTGGCTTCTAGGTATTGTTTCATTCCCTCTTTCATGGTTGGGTGACTAGGTCTACAAGTTTGTAGATTTTATGATGTTTTTGGTTTTTAAGGGCAGATCACCCCTCCTCCTAGGGTGTACCATCTTGTTTGTAGGGTTTTGAAAGGATTTATTGTTGTCTTCACATGTTGGGGTCTGTCAACTATCTCATCTTGGATGCCTAGGCTTGCATTTTCCTTTGCAAGTTGTTTGACGTGATTCTACAAAGTATTGATGAAGTTATGTTCATTCTATGATTGTTGGTTGGGGTTTTCAAGCTTGTTGTTCAAATGTATCAGATTGTTGTCCTGTGTATCAGACTTGTAGCAGCAACTTGATTGACCTTCTATCAACCTTCGGAGGACCTTTTAGTGAGGTATAATTGTTATAATTTTTGGAGGTGTACTCATATTATCATTGTGGCATCCTGGGGGGAGTTTATACTTCACATTTCTACTATTTTCCTTTCATAGCAGCAGCATATGATGAACTGATATATTTCATGTTGAACTTATTGTAAGACCTTTAGTAGTACCATTGGTGATTGCTCATCATATTTACGTTGCTACTCAACCCATTGAACAAGTGGCACTCCTGCTGAATAAGTGGTTGAGATTCTTTATGTTTCATGCTACTCTTGCAGAATAAGTGGTCAAGTTTTCATTTACTTTCATGTTATGCTTGTTGAACAAGTGGATGACTTGTTTTGATTGGCTGGCTTTCCACAAAGTATTTGCTTACTTTTTGTAATCCTCGCTGAATAAGTGGATTATTTACCTTCATGCATTTAGTTTGATTACTCATCCACTGAAGAAGTGGTAGCATAGAGAATTTCAGAATTTATAATCCTTCTCACAATATGCTCACCTTGCCCACATTGGGATTTGGGTTTTTACACCCCAATTGTATAGTTACTATTTACTATTACTGCATAAGGCAAAATGATTGTAAATTGAATTCTGAAGATGAATAAAATATGTTGTACACCTTATTATCAATTTGAGTGTTTTCACATTTAATGATTGTCTCATTTAATGTTACTTCAATTTGTTGGGTGAAAATTATGTAATCAACTTTAGATGGAGTGCACAACTTGGACTTGATACGGTATGTGGATATGAATCTCTCCTCTTTCGAGGAAGAGGCCCATGCTAACGCTACAAAGATAAACAATAGTAAATCACACAAGTAATTACAAAATGTTACCACGAATTCGCAATTAGGGGTGTGTTACATTCATCCTTCTCTCTTTTGAAGATGTTTTACAATACTTCACTTCTTGGAAGTTAGAATTCTTGATAACTTTGAAGCGAACAACTAGCGGTAATGCCAATATCTATCTACGTCCAAAGCGGCGTAGAGATACAGTAATTAACAACAAACAAATAAATTAAAAAGGGAAAGCTCACGAAGGCACAAAGTCGTTCCGTAGCTTTATCAGTGTTGGATCTGTGTAAGCGTACCTTTTGCTACGTTAGAAGCACAAAGTCTTCTTAGACGCAACAATTCTTCGAAGAGCACGAATGATTACAAGCACAAAGTCTTGTAGATCTTTCGACAAAGTATCCAAGAGTATGAGTAATTACAAGCACAAAGTCTTGTAGATTATTCAACAAGAACATGCAAGAGCATGAATGATTACAAGCACAAAGTCTTATAGATCATTCAACCAATGATAAACAAAAATAACAATGCAATCTAAATAACAAATGTAACACAAAGTTTACATCAACTACTTAGAGTCTTTCAAATTCTTCGAACTAATCACTACCAAATCAGATTAACTCACAAAAGTATCGAATCCAACGCAAAGTTTGGCTTGCAATCCTTTTCTTTATTAATCGAATCTCATTCACAAAGCATGAACGCAAAGTTTCACAAATTTTCTTACAAAAGGGCAGCACTTCGTTGCAAAAGGCTAAAAGATAATTTACAATGAAAATCCCTCACATTATATAGAAAGAGGGATGAGCAAAATTAGGAAAGAGATTGAGAAAATTAAGGAAAGTTAGGTGAGTGATTTTAGGAGATCTCACCTAACTTTGACAAAAGTCAAAGTGTAATTTTTTTTGAAAATATTACATCTTCGAACTTGGTGTAATTACATTTTACAAAATGACATTCAAAAATGTGAAATATTTACAAGATGCATAATGCAGGATGCATAGGAAATGTCTAACAACTTGGAGAATAGGGGCTACTTCCGTTTTCTTTGCATTGGCGTGGAAGTCTTCTGGGAATTTCCTCCTAGTCTCACGCACAAGAGCTTCTCATCTAGACCAGCGGTGTAATCCACTATAGTTGTAATTCTCATGATGATCTCATGGCGGAGATGAGTGAACCTTCTTACACCTATCAGATCGTCTTCGGGTTGTCAATGTGAGCCTTGTATACAAAATGATGTTGGTAGCTTCGAAGTCACGTCAATCAAGTCATTGATGGCTTCCTTGAAGATCGGGGATATTTCTGTGGCCGGTAGGAAGATACGATTGTCTTCAAGAAGTTGACCAGGCAACTCTCTGATACTTTTGTCAAGAATGTTGCGATGCCCGTCGACATCTTCCTGTACTTGGTGAAGATCTTCAATGAGAGATTGAACCACTTGAATCCTGTGTTTCAGTGATTCTTTTACCTCTACAAACTTTTCTTTGTCGGGAATTACCCCAACCTCCACCAATTTGCTGAGCTTTACCTGTTTCATTTCCGACCATGACAACAGGCATTTTTCCATGTCTCTGCGCTCCTGGGAAAGTATGCTCTTTTCTTTATCAAGCTTTGTGGTGAGCTTGGCCAACATGGTAGTTTTCTCCTCCGCAGCCAAAATTATCTGAGATCCGTGTTCAATGATCTTTTCAAAAAAATCATATAACACCCTGCCTTTAGAGGCAAATTTCTTAGCTTTCTTGGCAATTTGGATCTTCCAATATTTACCGTCGGTAGTTGTGCATTACTTGGAGGCAAACGGTTCTTAGCGATGGCGTAATGCTGCGCCTTTGTTTGTACGTATTCACGGTGCTCAACTTTGTCGACCTTCTGCCAAGATATCCAAAGTGACTTAGCATCGGCTTTGCACTTTTCGTTGGTAACCTTGCCAAGCTGGACCTTTGTTACTGTGTAGTCCTCCATATTGACATCACCTTCTTGATTCGGTGGTATGCCAATTTCAGCATACTTGTGGCCAGACTTATCAACATTCAGCCTCGAGTATACCTTTGCCTTCTTCCCTTTGGCCTTTGGAAGAACTATCTCCTCTAGGTCGAGCTCCTCTGGAGAAATCATTTGCTTCTTGCGCTTCGACACTTGAGATATTAGCCAAGGAGGAAGAAATGAAGTGTGAACTTCTGGATTTACTGTCAATTCGGTCGCCATTGCCACTTCTGAAGTTATTGTCACATCTGAACTCACCATTGGTATTGTGACAATTGGAGAAGTATTTGTCATCGTTGCTCCTGTAGTTGACACATTTAGCTGATCACGCATCGACTCATTCATGAAACGATTGAATTCATTTTCAGAAGTGATATCATACGTGGGCGAAGACAAGCTAGGAATGGACGATGGAGGGCTTGACAGTATATCAACCGTATGGATGCTCGTCACTGAAGGAGTATCAAGCTGGGTTGATGCTGCAGGGATAGGAGATATCTCATCTGCAGGAATGCTTGTGGTAGGAATAGGTGACGAAGGAACAGGAGGTGGAGGAGTTCTTGAATCAGGAGGGGTATGAGGAACGTTTGAAGTCACGAGCGATGATGTTCTGTGAATTTCCTCAACTACATTCTCAGGAGGAGAAGTAGTTCTTTCTCGATCATGCCCGGGTTCCTGTTGATCACCCTCTTGTCTCTCCGAATCTGGCTCACCTTCAAAGTCACCTTCAGATCCTTCTTCAGAATCTTCATTAGACTCTTGTCCACTTTCAGAAACCTCTTCGACATCGGAGTATGCTTCTGCTGAATCTTCATCTTTAGCGGATTGGTCGCTTGTAGTTCCTTCTTCATCGGAATCTATCTCCTCCGGGATAGGCTTTTTACCCTTAGAGCGAGATGGATGAGATCCCGTCATTTCTGTCTCTTGGACAGCCTGGGTATCTTTCTTACCAATAGTGAACTTGATCCTTGGACCTCTTCGCGAAGAAGTGGGAACGGCCGCTGATTTGTTTTTGTTGCGAAGTTCTTGCTGTTGGCGTGATTTTGCTTCAGAATCTTCTCCTTCTGAGTCTGTCCTGAAACTTTTCATTGCATGACCATGTTTATGTAACCATTCTTCTGTGTTGGCTAGGATTGGTCTCAGCCTTTCTCTCATGCTAGTAACCTCTTTCCTAGACCATTGTATTGCAGGCAATGGCCTTTTAGCAATGCCTTGCTCATCATAGACAGTGTTCATGATATCACCTGGATCCTCAAAATCCTCTGGTAGGTCAGCGATACCAAGATCTTTGATTTGTTGAACTGTCAACCTGCAATAGTCCATTTTACGAATGGCTTCTTCATCTCTGCAAAAATGGCTTTTCCATCTTTGCGCAGGTAATCTACTCAGATAGTCTTCAAACTGCACTGTGTTGGTGACCTTTTGCAACTTTTTTCCGACATCTCAGTAGTCGAAATCAAACCTATACCTGTAGGTTTTGATAGTCATGATCTACATTTCAGCATAGACAGACTTAGCCTTTTGTGCAGTTTTGATAGTATATCGGCCGATGGTCAGCGGGAACTTGAACCCACGCTTGTGGTTGCTTCTTCGTTCTTTCTGCACTGACATCAGCTGTCTATATGTTTCCATGAGAATCCACTTATCCGAAGGATAACGTGGTAGCATGTAGGGACAACCGGTGTAGCAGCCTACTCTCAAGTAAATAAATGTTGGGAATTGGAGAAAAATACATCCAACTTTACTTACCACCTTATAAGCCTCATCAGACACTCTTCTTCTTTCCAAAGCTGGATCAAAGTTGAAGAGTAAAGGTGCAAAGAAAGCATTAGTGACCCGTCTGAAATGATGAAAGCTCTCCTTTAGCTCCAATTGATAGAAATATCTGTACACAGGCACCATCATCCGATTCCCTTTTGTAGATAGACCTGGGAATTGTCTCATCACAACTGCTGCGTACACCAAGTAAGAAGTCATGTAGAACTTCAATGTAGAAGGAGCGTTGATCAACTGTTCGTGTATCTCATCACTGATTTGTTTACCCCAGTCAATATGCACCTTCTGCCTTCTTATGATCCTGATGTATTCATACATCCAGTTGTGAAAGGTGGATGATTCCGGCAAACCCTTCACTCTGCTCAGAAACGTGATCATATCCTTGACGTCATCTTTGAAGTCACTTCTCGGGAGTCCTTTCGGCCATCTAGAAACAGACGATCTAGGATTTTTGAGCCATTGAGTTTTATCAACTTTTAGCTTTATTGGGATCAGCATCGAAGATTTCCTGTGCTTTTGATATAGAGATGTCAATATATTTGTCCATATGAGGGACCTTGAAGACAATATCAAAGAAGTCGGGGTCGAGTCTCAGAATCTCGTGCCCGGAAGAGTCAATCACGCTTCTGCTTTCTCGGATGTAATGAGATGCAACTTGAAGAACAAACTCAGTATTGTGCGCAGCCGTAGGGAACATCGCCACCAAGTGGAGATTGTTGTGTACGATTGCTCTCATTGAATCAGGAAGAGGCTTCGTCTCAGTTAGCTTCGCGAAGTCAACCAAGTCTTGATGACCAACTTCTGTATCTTTTATTTCTTCAACTTTTGAAAGCACCATAGTGGGCGGATAAACGCCTTGATATTTGTACTTCATCTTGCTTTTTGCTTTCGAAGAAGAAGGAGGCTGAGTAGCAGTCATCAAAAGGAACTGGAACTCTGATCACTCTTGATTTGACGATCTCTGAAAGTAGACTGCAATCCGTTTAGCCAGAACAAACACCAATTGTTAGAAAACATGGGTAAGCGCGAAATGAGCACAAGGATGAGAATTCATGAAGCGGATGGCGAGGCACGCAAAACGATGCACAAATGCGGAAAAAAGAGGCTCTGGAGTGCACTGGTCAAAAATGAAGTTTATTTGGGAAGAATTGGAAAAAGCCTGAAAAAAGTGTAAGGGTGCTAAAATTCAGCGCCCTTACATTTTGGGAAAATTGTTTTTGGTGTAAGGGCGCTAAATTTTAGCGCCCTTACACTTTCCAGTGTTAGGCAATTTTTGACATCTTTAGAATGTCACGGCGCTAAAATTTAGCGCTTTTGCAAATTTTGGCAATTTTGAAAATGTAGATGCAAGAAGGAATGGCGAAGGCGCTTGAGCTTAGCAAATGCAATGTTTATAACAATGAAAGCTTTTGAAATTGTCTCCATCCTATTACATACGCATTCAAAGGTCAAAGGAATTCTCTTTCACAATGATGGATCTTTTCAATGTTTACCAAAACGAATGAAGAGCTTCTGAGATAAAGATATTTCAACACAAACACGTCGGGTAGATATAAGTTCTCAAGGGACATTGCGCACAGAGGAGAATGGGGAAAGAAACGCGTATGAAGAATAGGGATGGGTGTTGAAAAGAAAAGCACGAATGAAGAACACTACGCGTTTAGGAAAACAAAGAAAATAATGCGTAGGGATACAAAGGCTTGCCATTATTCTTGCGATGAAAGCAAACAATGAATGGAAAACGTGAAGGGGAAAACGCGGAGGAAGAGAATGCGTGGGGTTAGAAGGGAGAAGAATGCGAAGGGAAAGAACAAAACACGAATGGAATGAAAGACGTGAATGTAAGAAACAAAAACGTGTATGTTAACAATGGACATATACAAATGAAAAGACGAAGCCAAATGAAAAACCTACTAGAGCAAAACGCAAAGCTTGCTGAAGAGGCAAATGGCGAAAATCTTCAAAACGCGAATTTGTAGTTTGAAAGGAACTCGCACAGCAAGAGGAGAGAAAAAGGAAATAAAATATAAACAACTAAAATGGCGAATTCATTCACTTAATTGAAAATGAAAACTAAAAACCTAACTCAAGTCGAGCAATAAATTTAGGCACGAAAAGTGGCACGATTGACGAAAAACGCGAAAACGTGAGGAAACGTGCCAGAAACATGAAAAAAGTTAAGTGTTGAAGAAAAATGTAATGGCGCTAAATTTTAGCGCCCTTACATTTTTTTGGAATTTCACTGCATGCAGAGGCGCTAAATTTTAGTGCCCTTGCATTTCCAGACTTAGTCAATTTTGCTTCAAGGCAGGGGCGCACTTTTTTAGTGCCACTGCATTTTTTGCAATCTGCAAAGTATGAACAGTGAAACGTCGCGAAAGATCTCGTTTCGAAGGTCTTTGCGAGGCGAACAAGGGGGAACGCTCGAATTGACTATTCGAGACTTAGGAATGCATTTTGAGGTGGCTCGAAAATCACCTTGTTATCACGATTTGAACTTCCACGAATCAAGAAGCGGACAAGTTTAGTAGGGGTTTATCCAGTGGAGCAATATTTTGCTAGATTCGTGATAACACAACCCTAGCTAAAAGCTCATGAGGACGGGATATTATTGGCCTACAATGGAATGTGATGCCTATCACTTTGTGAAGAAATGTCACCAGTCAGATTCATGGAGATCTTATACATGTGTCAACTCAGGAACTACAACCGCTTATGTCACCATGGCCATTCTCTCAATGGGGACTTGACCTCATAGGAAAGACCCGTCCCACCTCTACAAATGGACATAAGTTTATCCTTCTCAATACTCAATACTTTACAAAATGGATTGAAGCCATCCCGATGACCTACATTACTTGAAAGAAAATAGTCAAGTTCATCCTAAATTACATCATATGTCACTATGGTATCCCGCAATCCATCATTAAAAATAATGGTCGCCCTTTTAAGAATTAGGATTTTCGTGAACTTTATGAAAAATTTCATATCCAACACTATTTTTCTACTTCGTATTATCCCCAAGGTAATGACCAAGTTGAGACATCTAATAAGACCATCCTGGAAATCTTAAAGAAGACTGTCAATGACATTAGCGGTGACTAGCACCTCTAGCTCAATTCTACTTTATGGGCCTATTGTACTAGTTTATACACTCCTACAAGAGCCACACCATACTCCCTTGTCTATGGATCTGAAGCCATACTTCCTATAGAGGTCAAGTTACCATCCCTATGAGTTTCTATGCAAGGATTGATTGATCAAGAAGAATATCATGTATCCCGTCTACATGAGCTAGAGTTATTGGATGAAAAGAGACATAATGCTTTGACACATTTGCAAGAATATTAGAATCACCCTCAACGCAACTACAATAAGAAGGTCCACCCTAGAAGCTTTCACATTGGTGACTTAGTCCTGAAATAAAATCCAAAGAATCAAACAGAATGAGAGAAGCCCGTAAAGTTTGAACCTAATTGGTTGGGCCCTTATATTGTCACAACATCTTATGGATCCAGTGCTTATCAAATTTCTACTCTTGAAGGAGAACCGTTGTCCGAGCCCATCAACAACATGCACCTTTTCAACTACTACACTTGATTCTCAGAGTATCCCTTCAAAAAAAAGGAAAAAAAATCAAGAAAATAGTAAAGAGAAATAATTCGTCCAAAAGTGAAAACCACTTCAGTGGTGCTTTGGATAAGTAACATGGTAAAAACCTAGAAAATATACATCATGTGTAGTCAATATATGCTCCTTTGTCTACTATTACTCCACCTAATCATCCACTTGCACCCATCCATAATAAAACTTCATCATCCTTCTCATGGCATGGGAATCATCGACATTATTATCCTTTTCCTTCATGATCATCCATTGCATTCATCTGCTACTTCTCCTCATGCATAATAAGTGATCCTATACCTAAATAGGGGAAATTCCTTGACTTAACTCTTCATGGGATCCTACGCATGGTATCAACATCATAAAACATCAAAATCCAAAAAAATCATAAAACATCAAAATCCAAAAAAATCATAAAACATCAAAATCCAAAAAAAATCACAAAACATCAAAATTCAAAAAAATCTTAAAACATCAAAATCCAAAAAAATCACAAAACATCAAAATCCAAAAAAATCATAAAACCCTCAAAATTTAAAAACATCAAAACTCCAAAAATAGAGTATGAGTCTGAGTCTGAGTCATTTTTGTTAGTAGGGTCGAACTATGTCAAGACATGTCGAACTACGAGGTCTCTGTGTGTATAACATAGGCAAGGGTCATCAAATCGATGAGCCCCCAAGGCCACCTAGGTCGGTCCTTTAGGGTTTATCAAGTTTGGTCTTGTTCTTAGTCCACAAGAAAACATCATTTAAACCAAATCTTGAATCAACAGACAAACTTAACCAATAAATATTTCATCTTCAATCAATCAATCATCTTATTGTCTATCAATTGATCAAGTCATCAATCTTATATTAGAATGGGGAATTATGTCATTTGTCTCATTTAGTCTTATCACTTATCTTTTATTAGGATGCATCCTTCCTAAGACTAGACATTATCACTCATCAACCTTGTCATTCGCCTTATGTAGGATATGTCTTTCTTGCAGCTAGGTGTTTATCAAAATGGTCAATCAATCAACTTTATTAGATGTGTACCTTTCCTTATACAAGATATGTATTTCCTGAAACCAGGCATCGTCACATCGATCAATCATATCAATCACACTTTATCAAATCAATCAATCTTGTTATCTTGGTCAGATTAACCTTGCCTTATTCAGGATGTTTCCTTCCTGAAACTAGGCGCAATCAATCCTTGTCAACCAATTAGTCAAATTCGGTCATATGGGTCAACCTAACCAATCACATCAATATTATTAGGAAACATTGTCTCTTTGGAAAACACTTTGTTGGTCTCGCTTTGTCTTATCTTTTTGGTTGGTTGTTGGTCATGTTACTAGTTACCTCAAGGATGTCCAAAAGGATTTAGAGGAATGATAATGGATCATGACCTCTCTTCTTTGCTTGTTGTCTATGGTTTGTCTTGGCAAAAATACTAGGATAATTGGGTCCTTAGTATGAGTCAGGGCCTTCCTTGTCTTTTGGCTTTGTCTTTTGACTGCTTGTCTCTCACAAATGGTAACCTTGCACACCTTGGTCTATATTATACCATGGTGTTTGTGATCCATTTGTGACAATTTTTACGCCTGATGATGATACATATAAAAATCATGAAATTTTGTCTTTTATCATTTCCCATCTGATCTCTCATCTTCTATTTTTTCCATTCTCCATGCTAACATCCATCTTTTCCATGCTAACATCCATCTTCTTCATGCTAACATTTCTTCTATCCTTCATCCTCTAGTCTTATCATCCATTTCGAGAACACATTTGTGTTCTTTGAACCCGCCTATCCTCATGAGGGGGCATACCACAACCCTCCTAGTCATCCTTCCTCATTCTCTTTACACTAGGGCATATTTCAAAATTAAATTTCTTTGACACAACGTGATGAACTGCATTATGTCAAAGAGGGGAAAAATGTAGAGATTGAAAAATGTCCTAGTCTACGAGCGTCATTTTTCTTGGTCCTCGTCTCCGCATAATTAAATAATTTTTAATTATTTAATTATTCTTGATCACATTCCTCTATTAATTAAATAATTTTTAATTATTTAATTAATTCACCTCTTAATCTTTATTTCTACTACAATCAATTAAATAAAATTAATTGTGTCACTAACACCCCCTTTTTCTTCGATAATTAAATAAATCATTATTTATTTAATTATTTGCCTTTTATCATTCGCTTATAGTCAAATAATATTAATCATTATTATTTGTCTATTCATTGACCTTTCCCATTCCTCCATAATTAAATAATTTTTGAAATTATTTAATTATCTCATGGCATTCCTTTCCTCCATTAAATAATTAACTTAAATTAATTATTTATGTCTCATATCCATTTTCCCCATTTAATTAAAATTGATTTAATAAATCATTTTAATTAAATAACCATTTCCTCCCACTTGCCTTTTTTTCTCAAAATAAATAATTTGGGAAAATTGTTTGTGCCTCCACATGTCCAGAGATTCCTTCCTCATGAATTAATGATTTCTAATTTTTAATTTGACCATTATCCCTCCACTATCTTATTTTTGAATCTCAGTCGTTGATTGCCTTTGGGCTCTTTCTAATCTTGACTGTCCATTTTGTAGCCTCCATCTCATGAATCCTCATTCGTCGAACTTGGAATCTTTCTAGATGAGGGATCTCGTTCATCCATTCAAATGGTTGTCTATAAAAGAATCGTTTATCCTCCTTGTTTTCCTTAACAACCACTTATCTCCAAATTTCTTGCTTACAATTTGCAGTTATTTGCACAAGTCCTACTACAAATCTGAGGGCATATTTTCAAAAGAAGAAATAGGAGAGACAAGAGAAGTGATTCAATTGCAATGGGGAGTGCTTTATTTTATTTTATTTTCATTTTGATCTCTCTATTTGTTTGTATTCTCTTTTTTTATATTGGGTGAATAGCTTAGAGGTGTTGTGTTTGTCACTATTATCTAGGGTAGATTGATTTTTCCCATCTTACACTTAGCAATGAACCGGTTTACTTGGAATTACCACATGATTTAATTTCCTTCAAATTTTGGATTTTTTGAGAGTTGGACATCCATTGATTCCATGAAGGATCAAGACCTTCATATGAGCTACAATTTTTGGCCTTGAAATAGTTCACTTACCATATTCCTCAAACCTTCTTCCTCATTTAGCCTTTACAGAAACTAGACCTTCAAGTGAACATTACAGAACTGCAACCAATGACCTAGTTCACATACTTTTTTCCACTTAGCTAGTTGGTCAGTAGGTTCCCATAAATGTATAAAACCAATTCAATATCATTCATGCAGGAAAACACTTTGGGACCAATTGAAAAAAGTTGGATTGGTTGCAAACAAAAAACTCACAAAAGGTGGAAAGTAGACTAAAACCCCACATGAGCATAACATAGCCAAAATTCACCCAATTTACTTCAAATTTGAACTATGGATACCTATTTGGGTGCTCTACAAGGTGGAAGACTTGGATAACCCACAAACTTAGTCATTTTTTAGATTTTCAACTCAAGGTTACTTAGTATTGAAGAAAGGAATGACCATAATGAAAAAAGGAAAACCATAATCATGACAAAATCATGTATATTTTCTCAAATTAGTTTATAAGTGATGGTAAAATAAATGGGGTCCAACAAAAGGAAGGAGAAGATCAAAATTATGGAATAGGGAAAAACCAGACACAATGAAATGGGATTCCAACACATTCCTTCATCCCCTAGACCTTCACAACAACAATCCATCATGTTCCAATTATTTCAAGCTTTCCTCCAAGGGCTATCTACAAAGGATCCTAAGAAACAATACACAACTAAATTTATTTCATCTTGTCATACCAATACTCCAATATTATCTACATGTTTTATCAACCATATAGTCATTAATCCTAAATTTATCCAATCCCTCAAATCCATTAAATCCCACATTCATAACCATCACAAATATCTTCATAATCCATGTGTATAACTCCAAATGTCCATATGTTCACTAATCACTAATGCAAAACACCACTCCTACCTCAGCTCTTCCTAAAACATCCAAATATGTCAACAAATTTCTCTCAAGGATACCCAAATTCTCTCCACAACTAATCATAAAATCCAAGTTAATGCAATTATTGTTAAAGATCCTATCTATGATCAAGATATCCTAGATCAAACACCATCATGCACTTCATCACAGATCAAGACTAATATAGAGTTTCCTATTAAAATTTCAATATTATCACACCAAAATCTTGATTCCATGTGAGAATCCACCATCCATATCCCATTGTCAAATTTGGATCTATGTTAAGAGAACAATCTAAAGCATGAAGAAATATGATCTAAAATGAATCACAATCAATTTAACTAGATCATCCCTATAGATGATCTTAACCTTCAAGATCATCCAATTATTAATCAAGATCTCATATATCTAGGATTCGACGAGGATCCCATCATGCCTACATGAACAAGGTATTTTAGATCCAATACACTTGTGTAAATCCAAGATATCAAGGTCTCAACTATTCATCAATAAAAAATTCTAATGATTTTAGTGTTACATTAATGATACCGAGGGAAAATTCATCTAATGCAAGCATCAAAATAGGGGCCATGTGTAGTCCTTACAACAAGGTTGTTGCTAGTGCTCCTCCCATCCACACTATAAACCATATTTCCTAAATCCTTTAACCAAATGATTGGGATTGACAAAAATAAATGCCTTATAAATAAAAATGAGTCAAAATAATTTTTCAAAGCCAAATAATCCTAAAATCAAAGTGCACACATGAAGTAAAAATGGATCTTAACAAAAATTGTATCAAGAAAAGCACCAAATCTCAATCCAATAGTCAATAAAAATGTGGAGCCACATGGAAAAATATTTATGTAGTGTACAAAAATGTACCCCTTTAGATTTTCACAACTAATTAGGAATTAATATTAAAATGAACTTAATTATGCCTTAATTTAGTAGTGTAATATGTATTTTGCATATTCACATTAAGTTTAGGGCCCTATTAATTAAAATGGACTTAATTGTGCCTTAATGTAGTGTTGTAGAGTGTACCTCTTTACACTTTCACACTTATTTAGGGCTCCCTTTAATTAATTGAGGTTAATTTTCTTTAATTGGCCCCTTTAATTCAAATCCAAGCCTAATTAATTGTATTTCCCAAAGAGGAAAACTGACATTCATTAATGCCTAAACATAACACTTCTCATTGAGCAATGTGTGTCCTAGGTGAGTGACCTAGGACCCATTTTCCCATGGGCGAATGGGTCCTTACTTAGACCTAGGACCTAAATTCAAATTATTTTTTTGGTGGTATTTTAACATGTTCAAATAAATATTCACATGTCGGCTTGTGTTATATGAATTTCAGAAAATTAATGTTACATACCTATAAATATAAGGTCATTTCACTATGTTTCACCTAGCAATTTGAAGAGAGCATTCCTATAGCAAGTTTAGGATATCAAGAGAAATTTCAAGGAATTCAAGAGGAGATTTATTGAAGAATTATTGCAGCAATCAAGATCCAATTGTCATGTCAAAGTCTTCTTGCAGTATGCATGTTATTGGAGCTAATATGTTGATGTAGATTTCATGGTCCATTGAAGCATTCAAGGCATTGTTTCAAATTAATTTTCAAGATCAACATCCACATACATTGAAGTCATTTCATGCAAGCTGCAGACCTACATTCCAAGGTTCATCCAAGGGTTTGGTGAGTTGTGACATAGAGTTGTTCATTCATCATTCCTTTCATGCTATTTTGTTTCATTACAAGGTTTGATTACCAAAATGGGGTTTGACCAAGGAAAACCCTCATTCACCAAAAACAAAAAAAAATCCCTCTTGATTTTTGTTTGTAGATTTAGATGGAAGAAATATTGAAGATCTCTTGAAGAGAAAAATTGAAGAAGCTTTCAAAGTTACAAAAGTCGTCATAAATGTTATCATCTAATGGAAACTCAATTGCAAAATTTATTTTTGGCTTTTCAAACCTAAAACCTGGGCAAATTGAAGGATTTAGATCTATTGCAGAGGCTCCCAAAATTTGCAGAAAAACCCTAAACCAGGACCCATTCACCCCTGGGTGAATGAGTCCCAGGTCACCTTCAACAGAGCACTTTTGGTGACTAGTACACATCATCTTACCTCTCTCTGATATGTGATCTAATTTTTTATTCCATCAACATTGAGTTTAATCTTCAAGATCCAAGTTGTAGATTGCATTTTGGAGTTAGTTTGTTATTTTTAATCTTTCTCCCCAAAGTGATGTTTAATCAGGACCCCCATCCTTGCAAAAAAGTAAATCAGTAGATTCACACTTTGACTTGACTCACCTAAAGGTTGATAGTCCTTTCATTGTGTGGATCTCATTTCCTAATGAAATAGAGAGAAATAGGTCCTAATTAGTTCATCAACCTCATTTTGATTTCCCCCAACCCCTATTAATTTTCTTTGTTTCATTTTAGTGAACCCGATATTTGATCATTGCATTTTTCTGATTTTGGAGTCCATTTGCACCCTAGATTTAGATCTTGCATTCATTTGCATTGCATTTCATTGAATTGAGTCTAATTTAGGGTTGCTTATCTTGCATTAGTTTTCATTTCATTTAGGGTTTTAGGATTGCATTTTTGCATCTCTTAAAATCTAAAAAATACAAAAAAGTCAATCATTTTGTAAATCATTTACATAGCATTGCATCATCATTCACTTACATTCGAAAATTGAATCAAAATCACACATCAAATTAGGTCTCCTAGTTTGTCATTTTGTCATATTTTGCATTTGCATTCAACTTTAATTTCATAGAAAATTCACGGTAACTCACTGTTTTAAATTGGAATCTGGAAACCATTAGAATCAACTCAAAATTTTGTAACATTTTAAAACCCCTAACCTAGGACCCATTCTCCCTTGGGCGAATGAGTCCCTGATCAGGGTCATTTCTTGATTTTTTAGAGCATTAAAACATCTATTTTTGCATTCCATTTTGTTATTTTTAGTTTTTTATTTTAGCTTGCAGAATTTCTGTTAATTGGAATTGATCATATTAAGCTTCATTTGATAAATTTAGTGCATTTGTGAATTCAAAATTGAATTTATAAGACATCATTTTCAGTTTTTTACATAGCATAATAAGAAAATTATCTTGTTTAGAATCTGAAAATTGTATTTACATATTTACATTGCACTTTACATCTAGGACATTGCATTGAATTTCACCTTCTTTCCATTTTGGGTTTACATTGAGTTTGTGAAACTTGTATGAGCTTTACAACTTGGTGTCCTATTAGCAATACTATTGCGAGACGTAGTTTGAGACTCATGTCATCCCACAATACACCATTCATCATGGATATTGGGTTCTCCAACACTTTCACTAATAATGTTGATAATCAACCCTCTATGGATCATAGTCCCCATACCTCATTTCCAATGGCTTCCCTACCTACAAACAATGTGCATGATGTTGAAACAATGGTTGCTAATGTCTCACAAGAAAACATAAGGATAGATGAGGAAATAGAGAAATTGAAAAACTTTGTGAATTCTAAAAACACTGCTAGTAGTGCCATTCCTTCTTTAGATAATGTGAGGAAAATTCTTGAAAATGAACATGGAATAGAGATTGTGCAAAGTCTATCCCATGTATTGTCGATAAGAGCATCCCTACCATGACTATTTGTGCTCAAGAATTGGGGTATGCTCAAATGCAAGGTGGAAATTCAATTCCTCCTTCCACAACCCTTACCTCTATTCCTACATACACTAGTACTCATGTTACAACAACCATTCAACCTACTAGCAACGTCAACACTTCCTTTGGTATTTCCACTGGAATCCTTCTATCTTTGTGAATTCAAATCTCATATCTCCTCAACCATCCCCCCTCACAAATCTACAATTCACTTTTCCTCTACATACATACACCACTCCACCTTATTCGCCTCCATCTCACAATACCAACAAGATCCAATCTTTAACACACTTTTGAAAAATATGTCATCCCTCCAACAACAAATCACCACACTAAATCAAAACAAAAATGGCCAACCTTCACAATACATCAAAACCAATCCCTTATCCTTGGAGATATTGAGAACACAAATTCCACAAGGTATAGAGGTTCCTAGGTTTGAGAAATATGATGGGAAAGAAGATCTTGTTAGTCATGTTTCCACTTACGCAACCCTATGTAGTGACTTCATTTTTTAATACAAACTCTTGGATAAACTCTTCCCTCAACCATTGAAAGATGCTTCTTTAGAGTGGTTTTTCTCCTTATTGAATAATTCAATTGGTTCATTCAATGAACTTATTAATGCGTTTTACAACCACTTCCAAATGCATATTGGTCCTAAAATGACCCTAGCTAATTTGATGACATGTAAGCAAAAGGATGATGAAAAGTTCACTGATTTTATAGCATGATACCAAATGCTTTATTCACAAATAGATATTAATATTCCTGATGCCGACCTTCAAAGAATGTTTATTTCCAATTTGTAAGATAAAATCCAAACTAAGCTTGAAATGATGAGATTCCCTTCCTTTACACAGTTGTGTACAACCCTTCGTGATTACCAAAATTCATTTAATAGCAATGAAGTGAAAACTCCCTCTAACTGTTCTAAAAATTCTAAATCCACACCTCAAACCAACTACCAACCTTTCAAGAAACAAAATAATGGCTTCTTACAACTTAATCCTCCTCAATCCAATCAAAATGTTAACACCCAAGTGGCTGCTATAAAGATGAAAAAACCATATGCCTTTGTGGATAGAAGTAGAAAATTTACACCTCTACCTAATACCCTTCATAATACCATGTTGCAGCTCTTAGAGAAGAATTTAATTTCCTTACCTATTGTTATAGCTCCTGATCCTACTAAGCCTTTATCTTCAAACTATAGAACAAATTCCTATTGCCATTTCCATCGACAAAATGGATATGATACAAAACATTTTAAGTGTCTTAAACATCTTGTGCAAGACCTCATTTATTATAATCATATCCTAATTGGAGGTGTTAATGATCAAGGTAATAATTATGTGGCTTCTCCTAATCAAAATCTACAAATCATTACCAATCCTATGCCTAATCATAATATCTCCTTTGTCAAAGCTAGGGAATAAAGAATGATGTGATAAATGTGGACACAGATGATGAAAATATAAAAGACAATTAGAACAACCTTATGGATAGTTTGGTTGGATTTATTGACACTAAACCTTGTAAGGGCCAAACTAAGATTATGCTTGACATTGCTTTCTCACAACAAGACATACTTAAACATGCACCTGATGGTCCTCTTTACATAGCTGAAAGAATCAATGACAAGCATTCTAATGGGATATTAATTGATCACGTTTGTGTAGAGAATGTGATCACGGAAGAATTCCTATTTGTGCATGAGCTTTATCAAGATACATATAAAAAATTGAAAGCATGGATCAAAACGCATAATGGTTTTTCTTTCCCTATGATTGGCTCGATAAATCTCCCTCTAAAGGTTGGAACAAAAGAATTAAATGTCTCATTCACCATCATCCCATCATTGGACCAATTTTGTGTGAAGTTAGGCTATCCATGGCTTCACTCCATGAATGTTGTCCCATCAGTTGTGCATAAATGCTTATAGTTTCCATTTGGAAATGAGATTTTTATAGTGCATCATAGTGGCTTTAATCTTGTGTCTTCCCGTGGGAAATTTTCATTGGATTTCTTTTGGCCCGAGCCTATTGAACCTATTAGACCCCGTGAAGACTTTTTTTTTAAATCCTATCAAAAGTTTAAGGAAAAATGCATAGCAGAATTATCCCTTAGTAATATGCATTAACCCATGATTGAGCCTCTTATCCTTGATGAGACCATGATTGAACCAAAATCCCTTCCAAGTAACCAAGAGCAGCCTATGACAAATCCTTTACCTATTTCCTATAAGAGACCACAAGATAATCAAACAAATCTCGTTGTGCCTTCTAAAGTCAAACAACTTTGCAAAGCTAAAGAGAAAGTGGTTGAATAACCTCCCATGGTTCCTTTCATTCCTCCCTTAAAGGAAGAAAATCAACCCATGGTTGATAAACCTGCTCCTACACAAACTCAACTTGAAAACCGCATGAAAATAAACTAAAATGCTAGAGAGCATAGGTGTAGACATCATGTTATTGCTCATTCGTTACAAGAAAAAGAAGAATATAAGAACATAGAAAATAAAAATCCAAACTTGTCTGAATTAGTGCATGATACCTCTCCACCTTCACCACAATATAAACAACAAAAAACTTCTATGGATATTGTCATTAGACCTCTTATCGTGATTAACTTGGATGATGATAATGAAATTGAAAATATTGATGAGGAAGTGCATAATGAGCTAAAATTAATATTTTCCTCTTCTATGAGCTTAAATGATGATCCTCCTAATAAGAGTCTTGAACTTGGTGCTTGTCCTAGTTCGGCACTTGATGTTGTCCCTTTAGTTAGTTGCCCACCTTTTGTATATATTGATCAATATTGGGATGCATACGACTTGCTATAGGTTGAATTTGCCTTACTATTCTTGTCTTTTTTTTTTCATGTTTCTTTGTGTGATTGCATGTGCGTATTGCGATCCCCCGTACTATTTTGTTTGATGTATCTCTCTTCATGTGCATTCCTCTATTTGTATCTACATTATTCTCTATGTTGTAAGCATTTATTTTTTCACTTGTCTTGTGTTTTCATTTTGGGGATGATGCAAGGTGTCAAGACATTTAGGTATCTTCCATGTTGACCCAAAATATTTTTCTTTGTTTTTTCTCTCTATGTGTCATTCTTCATGTTCTGCAAGTATTTGGGGAATGATAACATTTCCAAGCTCTATAACAACATTGTAGCAAAGATATATTGACCTTGAATCCATAGATCCCTTTTCTATTTTGTTTTCATTTTGGGGGAAACCCCTTCCTCTCTTTTTCATGATGTAGCTTCATTCGAGAGCATATGACTTGGCATAGGGCTTTCTGAATAATCTCTCATGTCTTCTTTATGGTATACTTTAAAGCAAATTTCTCCTAGCAATGGTGCTAGAAATTTCTTTAAAGTGGGGGCATACATTGGAATTTTTCATGTTTCTTCGTGCGATTTTCTTTC